>CM031237.1:913271311-913530989 GCA_018340775.1 Taxus wallichiana var. yunnanensis | reverse complement strand
AGGAGAGAGGGAGTAGAAGAGGTAAACATGGAGGAAGTGAGAGTGGTAGAGGAGAGGGAGAAGGAACAAAGGGGGAGGAAGGGATGGAGAGTGAGAATGAGAGGGAGTGTGAGGGAAAGAGAGTGTCTTTGGAAGGAGTGAGAGAGTGGGAGTGGGAGAGGAAATGGGGAAAGGAGGGGGAGGAGAAACAACAAGAATAAGGAGAGTAAATATGGAGTGAGAGGGGATCGAGAGGAATAGTGAGAGTGGGAAGGAGAGGGAGGAGGAGCTAGAGGAATAGAGAGAGTGGAAAGGAGGGAGTTTAAGTGGGAGAGGAGAGGGATAAGGAAGGGAGGGAGGAAGGAAGGAGAGTGAGAGTGAGAGGGAGTGTGAGGGAAAGAGTTTGATGAAAGGAGTGAGAGATTCGGGAGTGGGAGAGGAAAGGGGAAAAGAGGGGGAGAGGGAACGACATGAATAGGAAGAGTGGGAACATGAGAGGGAGAGGTGGGATCAAAAGAGAGAAAAGAGTTAAGGGAGAGGAGGGAGGAGGAGGGTGTGAGATAATGATGTAGAGGGAGGGTGGGTTGGTTGGGAAGTAGGAGGGGGAACATGAGAGGGAGAGGTGGGAGCAAAAGGGAGAAGAGAGTCAAGATAGAGGAGAGGGGAGGGCAGGGTGTGAGATAGGGATGGAGAGGGAGACAAATAGATGGGAGGGAGATGGAAAGGAGGGAGGGCGAGTATAGGGGGAGGGGGAGCGAGAGAAAGGAGGGAAAGAGGGAGGGTGGAGGGGAAGTAGGAGGGGAATATAAGAGTGAGAGGTGAGATTAAAAGGAGAAAAAAGTTAAGGGAGAGGAGGGGGAGGAGGAGGGCGTGAGATATGGATGTAGAGGAGAAAAAGAGTAGGGAGGGAGATGGAGAGAAGGAAGGAGAGTGAGAGTGAGAGGGAGTATGAGGAAAAGGGAGTGTGATACAAGTGAGCGAGAGAGTGGCGGTGGGAGAGGAAATGGGTAAAGGAGGTGGAGGGGGAGCGAAAGGAGTAGGGAGAGTGGGAAGGGAGGGGAGGAGGATCCAAAGGAATAGGAGGGTGGGAAGGGAGAGGGAGGGTATAAAGGAGCATGGGAAGTGTTGTTAAATCACTTGCACCCTGAATGGCCTGAAAGTGAACACGACATTCGGTGTGATTGGGACACATGGGATCACCTCTCAAGATGTGGGACTTGGGCTCGAGGTGAACCTCTAGAGAAGGTCAACTTCCTCTTCCTAAACTAAACACTACACTACTCCTAATGTAATAAAAATGGCTAACTAGACCTATGTTAACATTTCAAGGGATTAGGGAGAGATATTTGCAAGGAAATAAAACCTATACTAGAAGTGGTGATGCACCAAGAAAGGGTGTTGCTAGACAAAATTATGGCTTTCCAATGAAGAGAGATGATCATGGGGAAGAATGAACATGCATTACAAACCCACATTTACATACAGTACTTCACTCCTTGATAAGCACAATGACCTCCAAAACTTGCAAAAGAAACCCTGGTTACACAGTTCACTTGAAAACATGAGAGAGGCAAAATAGAAGCAACAAAATCATGAAAGGACATATAACTGATCACAAAGCATAATTATCATTACTTCAAACACTTGCATAGTGCATCATTACATCAGTGAAAAGGCATAGACTACCATTACAATTTGAGAATAAAAGTTTGAGAGCCTACAAATTCACATCCTCTCAGCTTGTGAAGAGAGGGGAAGCTTGGAAAGTGTCTAACTTGTCCAACTTGTATGACCTATTGGAACCCTTTTTAATGAGCTTCCAACTTACATTTATAGAAGAAAAATAAGAGAGAGGAGAAGGAGTCATAAATTCCCTTCCTAAACGAAAGGCATATGATGTGTCATTTATTACGGTTGGTTGAACCCCCTGAGCGAGGTTTCATCATGCATCATCAATGCCCAGTTTAACTTATCTTTGCAATTAATTAAAAGAATATTTAAATAATAATAATAAATATTATTATTAAAATATTTAAATAAAAATATTAAATTAATTAAATTATAGTGGGCCCTACTGAAAATCAGTTTGCTCTGAAAGGTAAAATTATGAGAAAAAGGCCAAAAATAACCCAACTCGATGGTTGGCTCGTCGGGACAACTCACCGAGTTGGGTCCGAGCTCCTCCAATCTTCACCGCAACTGAGCTGAGCTCCTACCACCGAACAACTCCCATCGAGCTTCTTTCTCATTTTTTTCAAACTCCAATCATGAACCGGGCTTATAAGCCATGTATCAAGCTCCAAAAATGAGCTTTGTCTTTTACTCCATGATCGAGCCAAGCTCATTCTACATTGCCTGAGCTTGACAAACCAAGATTCCCTCCATTATGCATTGACTGAGCACTGAGCTCAACACCAAGTTATGTGAACTTTTTCCCGTGAACTTTCCATCCTACTAACCCTAACTTGGCCTTGCCTCTAAATGACTCATCCATGTGCATGAAAGTATCTCCAACACATTACGCAACGACTCGCTCACCTTGTCTTTCTCGAAACAAGCTTTCTGCCAAACCCAATTACCCTTCATCACCACAAATTCCGAGTAGAGCTCCTCCTATACCTCACACATCTTCTGGCTCAGATTGGGCTAAGTTTTCAACATATTCGGTACACATCTCAATTGGGATCTTATAGGAATACGACGAAGTGGCTCGGCATGGAATGAGCCAGTAAGAAGCATCATGCATAGGAAAATGAATCTCCTCAATAGTAAAGAAACATGTCGTGACCTCGTGTGCATGATTTTGTCCATGAGCTCTATACATATGTTCGCCGCCACCACAAACACCGAGCTCCATCATGTTAAGCTAAACACCGAGACATATTTCTATGAACTTTGTTTGACTTGGCTCAAACGGCGAGCCACTCTCAGACGATTTCCTCCCACCGTCAAGATCTACGAACTAATACTCAAATACCTCATCGATCTCACTTACGCATTCTATATCCTTTTGACTCAAGTACATTGTAGTCTCCACCACCATGAGCGAGCTCCATCTCATCCACGATCATATTGGCTTGCATTGGTACCCACCTTGTCGATTCCACAGATCCTCGAGTTCTGTGAGCTCACCACTCACCGATCTCAACTCGTTTAGTTGGAACTCAAAGGTTTTTTTGAGTTTTAATGTTAGACCAAACTACGTGGCATGCCCTCATCTACCTTTCCTCTATCAACTCAGTGGTTTATTTACACTCTATGCAGACTCCAATGACTCAGCCCATTATTATGAATCGCCAACCGATGAACTCGGCATGCAACATGATCCCATCTCAGCATTAGACTTGGGCCTCCTCATAACTCAGCGACTAACTCAAACCCAGAGCTTGACCATCTCAACAACTTTACACTTTTGTCTTCCAAAAGCCCGAAACTCTAAATTTGAGTTTTGGAGTTTCTGTGCTTCTAACTTTTCCCCAATTTTGCTAACTTGCCTAGTTCAAGTTCCGAACAAAAATATTTTGAAAGACCAAGTTATCCCGTAAAATTGGCAAGGAAATTTTACTGATAATAGCATCGAAATTTTGTTCCAATCCTCGTTAGGACCCCTTGCGCTCGTAGCGTTCGCAGAAAATCCCTTCGGGAAATCTGGTTTTCCGAACTTAGTCGTTTTTGGTCTTTTGGCCGGGCGCATGGAATGACTATGTAACATCAACTTTTGATGCGCCCCCTTTAAAGCCTTTGGCGCATGTCTTCTTGTGTCAACAGGCGTTCTGGTGTGCCTCTCTATGTTGAGGCTTCCCTGCGTGCGCCAAGGCGCATGCGCCTTCCTGTCGACATATCTTTTGTTGCGCCGCTTTTTGGTGCGCCAAAGGCGCACATATTCCTCTGTCGACACCACTTCCGGTGCGCCATGGCACACATATCTTCGTGTTGACAAGCGCTTTGGTGCGCCAAAGGGCGCGTGTTTTCTCATGTCGACAGCTCTTTTGGTGCGCCATTTGTAAAGGTTGGTGGTGCATTTATTGCTACCTCGCCTATATATAGGCGCGTCTGCGCTGTCATTGTCACCGATGCAAAACACGTGATTTTTCTCTGAGCTTGTCAGCGCACCAGCCCCGTCACTTTCGAATTGCTTTGCGGACCCCTTTCGTGCATTTCTTCGTTATAAAAGCCGGGTAAGAGGTCCTCTTTCCTTTCTGCTTCGTGTTTGTGGTTTTTGGTTGTTTGTGGGTGATTTGGATTGAAAAGAATAAAATCATGTGTTTTTTTCCCCTTGCTGTCTTTTCCATATTTTCTTCCCCCTCTTTCCAGATCTGCTGGTAGAGGAAGCTCTGTCCTAAAAAAGTGATGGTCTGAAACCTCTTTGTTTAAACCTTTTCATCACCTCAATGAGCCTTGCAGAAGGAACTAAGCCATATGCGGAAACCCTCTGAAGAATTAAAGCCTTGAAAAGGAACCCGCATTTTCTTTTCTCTTTGGCGCATTGGCACACCATGCATTATCAAAACAACCGCCCTCGCGCACTGCCGCCTCCGTTACATCATGAAAATCCGTGCCAATGGTGCACTTCCCTCGCATGCTGCAAATGCTTCCCATGCGCCCCTTGGCGCATCAAACTTGGATGCAACATAAAGATTCCTGCGCCCTTTGGCGCATCCAACATTCATGTAACAGCCCTTTCATATGCGCCAAGTACTAAGCTATAAAGGCGCAGGCGCGTTCCTTATCGCAGCAACATCATGTTGTGCAGACCCTCCATGCGCCGCACCAAGTTCCCTTAAGCGCGCCAAAAGCATATGTTACACAAACTCTATATGCGCCTTTGGCGCACCAAAGTTCTATGCAACATGAAAGATACATGCGCCACGGGCGCATCCTGTTCCCTTGCAACACCCTTTTCCTGTGCGCCTTACCTATTTAGCTCTGCAATCTGCAATATCTGTGCGCCATGCACCCGAAGCCTCAAAATTGCTAACTCTTTCTTCTGTCAGCATTTCAATGGAAAATCAAGCAGCTGACACGGCTTTCTTCGATTGGGTTTCACGTCTTATTCTTGCAGATCAGCAATTAAACTCAGAAGAACATATGTCAACATCAAGCAAGAGGCCTACCAAATCCAAAGGCAAGGCCAAGCTCACAGAGGAAGAAATGAAGTATAAATATCGAGAGGAGGTCAAAATGCCCAACTCCTGTGCCGAGTGTGACACGGACATCGAGACTCGAGTTGGGTCATATTGATTTGGAGGAATTTTGGGTCAGGACTCAGAAGGTCACAAGAAGTCCATGGATGGACAAGCTAATAAGCAGTGCCCTGCACTTTGTTGGGGGAATCCTTATCAAGCGCGTTAACAATGAATTCATGATGGTGGTTGCCAGTGGTGTTATAATAAAGACACAAGGTGTGTCGTAAATGAGAAGGGTGAGGTCATAATCAACCTCACGCCCGCCACTTTGAGATAATACTCATCATTCCTCGTCACCGCACTTTGTGGCCGTCAGCCAAGGAGATTGCATCAAGGCATGGGACGAAAATGAAGATCAGTGCATGCAGCTGATGAACGAAGTCTATCTGAAGAATAAAAAGGTAGTGACCCATTGGCCACAAATCATTCACCGCAGTGATTTTTCAGAGGAGCTCAGTGACACCATCACGTTCCTGAGCAGGGTGTTTGGGCTTCCTGACACCCACTTTTTCCACAAATGGATGTTGCGGTATTTAGAAACCATGAACAAAAATGTGCCTGATCAACGCTTCGAATGGGCAAAAATTATAAGAAAGACGATATCGAGCATAATATGAACAATTCCCCACAACGGAAGATTCTACATGAATTCCTATGTTGTTTATCTTTGCTGCCTTCGAAAGGGACTATCCAGCTCTGATGCGGAGTGGGGTTTGGCCCCAGGTCAAAATATATGAATACTATCCAGAATTGAGGCTGGAAAATAGCATCCCTCAATTTACAAAGATCAACGATGCATTTTTCTACTTCATCATCTGCCTATTGAGGCCAAATATGACTTACGGTCGCACGACCAAGAGCATCGTGACAACCACTGAGAAATGGGGGGCCCTGTTCACCCAATTCCCAGCCTAACTTCTGTGGAGAGCCAACTAGACTGCCAAGGTATGCTGGACCAAAGTTGATTCTGCTGGAGCTGTCAAGACAGCTGGTCACTTATCATGAAAAGTGCCTAAAAAGAAAGAAGGGTGGAACTCCTTTCCCCCTCACAGTGGGTAGATATACATGTCTGACTCACCACAAGGCAAAAGACATGTTTGCAGAGCTGGAGCTGCTCAATCTGAAACATGACTTCCAGTCAGGCCTACCTTCGACCCAAGAAATTGTCTTCCTAGGGCCAAGCTTGATCCAATCCACATCCCTCGATTGAGGATATTTACATTGACCTATATTATGGTGGAGCTTAGGAGGAAGGACCATTCTCGATTGGCCTTGGCAGAAATCATCCAATACGGGGTAGCCATCATCCCCAAAGGCTACCAAACTACTGAGGAGGAAGTGGATCAAGTATATCTTGATACAGGTGGGGACGATTGGCCTTTTGTGGTGATTGATAAGCAAAGCACCTCGAGCGGTGAGGAAAGGGTCAAGGAAACTCTGCGCAGAACAGAGCATTGGTGCCGAATGAACGGACTCATCTACCTCGGGGTCGATTTCACAACCTCTCCGTTGGGTAACGCACCTCCTAGATCAAAACAGCAGCCTAAAGGCAAAGGAAAAGGCAAAGAGGGTGAATCCAGCACCACTCAAGAGGAAGCTCCTGAAAGTCCTCCTTCCGCTACACCAGAACAAGTTGTAACTCTGGCTTCCCAGAGAAAGAAGTGGAAGAAGATGTTCCAATAGGCCCATCCACTCAGGATGTCGCCACTGCTACAACAACCGAGGTCCCTTCTGTCCCTTCTTCTTCTCCTCCTTCCCCTCCTCGAGTGACTCAAGCAACCATCCCTTTGGTCGTGTCCTCTCCCCCTTCTTCTACTGTTCCTCCCGCTTCTTCGTCCATCTTCTCTTCTCTTGCGGATCTGTCCCCCTCCATTTCTTCCCTCATCTCTGAGCTCCCTTCCCTTCCTATGTCTTCCTCTCCTGCAGTATCTCTTCCTCCCGTGAGCACTTCTTCGGCCTCCCTCTCGATGCCGCCTCCAAGTGTCTCCACTTTTTTCCCTTCTACTACTGCAGCTGTCCCCTTCTCTGTTTCTGGCCCTTCTCCCATAAGTCCAGCCTGGATCTCCCAGCACTTAAGTCAGCAGAAAAGGAAAGTTCCCATCGCTCCGATGGACTTTTCCGTAATCCCGTCCAAAGGGGCAAAGAAACAGAAGCCTGTCACACGCTTCTCTCAGAGTGCTTCGGGAGAGAGGGTAATGGAGATCACATACCCCAATCCCCTCAAGGATAAAAAGGATCTGTCTCCTACAGATTACATAGTGACTCAGGTCACAATGGGTACGTCTTCTGAAAGCCTTCAGGGAGAGGCCCTATCTGCAGTCGACGCCCTCTGCAAGAAGCTTCAAGAAACAAAAGAAGAGAAAAGGCTATTGAAAGAGCAAAACAAACATCTGCTCCAAGCCTTACAGAAGATGGGCAGTGCACCTCCCACAACTGCCGCCGAGACTCCTGAGCCTCTGAGCAGGATAAAATTAATGAATATGCAAAGATCAGCGAGAAGGGTATGGTAGTTTCCGCTTGGAGGAGCCAGATCCTCAAAGACAGTGAAAGAGTGATCGCCAAGTTCTCTGATTTATATCTAAACATCAAAAAGGTGAATAAAGAGCTCCAAGCATTAGCAGGACCCATATCAGAAGAGCTGGACCATGCTAGGCTGCAGCATGAGACCTTTCAACAAATGTTTGACTGTTCAGTCGAAGATCTGGTCAAGTTCGGCGTCTTCGGCCATCCCAGGGCCCTCAATAAAGTCATTTCCACTCTGGACTACCGGATGGATCAACTGGAGTTTGTCCTTGAAAAAATCGATAAGGTAAAGGAAGAAGCCCTGGACACGATGCACCAAATGGAACAAATCGTTCTCAACATGTCTCCAAGGGCTGTTTACTCCTTCGTTCACCTTAAGAAATGTTGATGAAACCATCCAGATCTTTAAAGAGATCGTGTCACGAGGGCTGGGGCCAGAGGTCTCTTTTGACGCAGAGTCCATCAATAACCTGCTGGCCTGTCGGGACTTCATCGGGTTCCTCATAGAAGCAGAGAAAGAGTATTCCAAACTCCCAGAGAAGCTCATAGATGAGCGGGAGACTTGCGAGGTGATCAGTGAGTGACACAAGGATCCTTCCCAGGATCAACTAGGGCCCATGATCAGCAAGTTCATGGAATACCGCGCTCAATTCCACATCTCGTCACCTGAGCAGCAAAAGCAGGCTACTCCCTTTCGGCCGCAGGATGACGATGATGAATAGTGGCTTCTTCTTCTTCTCTCTCTTCTTTGACTTTATTTTTGTAAATATCTGAAGTATGTTGGCACAAATGATGACATCATCCATGTTGCACCATGAGATGATGTCATCCATCAAGTTGTCAAAAGTCAACATGACTTTAAGATATTTTGTATCTCCTTGTAGATATTTTGTAAATAGGTGGTTGGCTCCTTTTTGCCTTCTTTTCTCTCCTTCTATAAATACCCCAATACTTGTTGTGGTGTGCATGAGTGAATATCTTTCAGATGAAAAAATAGAAGTAAGGAGAAAAGACTTTGAGCTTTTTGTAACAGAAAGAATTATTAATACAATATTTAGACTTTGTGTTGAATACATGTGTTATTTGCATTGGATCTTTCTTACGTTAGATCTGTGTGTTTTTTCTGTTGAATTTACTTCTGTTTTATTGTCATTTATTCATTAGTATTGCTTTGCTCGTTTATGTAAGTAGGTTTGGCTGCTTACTACCAATCCCAAAACATAAACCCTCCGACCTTCTCGCTTTGGAATTCATTTCTTTTCTCCCTTCGACATGCTCTTCCTTCGTCCCTCTCTTTCATTCCTTTCTTTTCATGATTGGAAACACCCTACCGGGATGAGATCCCAAACCCCGAAGGCGGAATATTGTGAGACTTGCATGCATTCCTCTTGGTAGAATAGCAATAAACCGGATTTCACTTTGTTGACTCAAAGAGGGGCTATGCCCTCGCACACTGTTGGCAAGCGTCATCCAAAGATCTGCCAAGCGATGATTTTCAGACCAACAAGACCAGAACGTCCAAGTTTTGAAACCCCGAAATTGAATTGTTTGAAAGCCCAAAATGGTTTCTTCTGAAATGACCCCTCAAAACATAAATTACTCTTACGCACACCTCGACTCTACATTGCGTTGAACTCACTCTCCCAATGTTCATTCACTCGTTGTGGCATCATTCTTACCTAGCTCTATTTACTCATAACCTGACCACTCTGTAATGAGTGTCTCGATCTACTTGGTCTCTTCCGGTGAGCTCCAACTTGGCTTGGATTATCCTTTGAACTTAAGCCTCTGAATAAGTCTTTATGAGCTCCTTCGCTATGTCTATAATCCTTCCGGTGAGCTCATCCGAATGCTAGTCAACTCGCCCCCTGTGACACTCCTTTATCTCTGACATGGACAAGCTCCGAACAAGCCTGTAATGCGTCCAAGCTTGAAACTAGATACCTCCAGATCCTTGTGACTTACTGAGTTTGCATTCTATAGTGAACATCCATATATCTTCCATAGGAACTTGAGCTACTTCCACAACGAGCCATCCCTTTGGCTATGTGCAACGAGTTCAATATCCCAAATATCTCACATGCCAACTTAGTAGCTTGTTTGGTCTCGAGTAAAAAATATTTAACCTGGATACCTTCACTACGAGCACCTGTGACATCTATTTTGGTGGCCTTGCCTTAATGAGTTATTACTCAAGCTCTTCTTATTGTGTTTCTTCGTACGCATCTTCTTGATATACTTACAACCTACTCGTGAGTCAAAACGAGTCTGATTCCTATAGACACCGCTGCCCTCATTACTTTCTCTACGAATTTTGAACTCACCTCATTGTCTTCATGCAAAAACACTTGTAATTCTTTCACCTAATGCTTCGAGCTTATGCCTCGCTTCATTCCACTGCCACCGAGCAACTCAACTTGATCGAGCTCTTCCCTTTAGTAATGAGGCCCAAACCTTATCACTCCAGAGACCGAGCTCAACTCAATCTCTTACACCTATCCTGGAGTCCTATCTATATCAATAATCCATTCCATAGTTCAGCCACTAAGCTTGAGATCTCCTTTATGCATGCACCGATGACTCGGTTGACCATGACCATCTTAACTCCTTACATGCTTTCATACTCGGTTTGCATTGGTACTTCTGAGACTCGCCATATGATGTCGAGCTCTCTGCTACTTGTTTGTTCTTGAACCCATTCTTGGAGCTCGAATTAGTAACTCGATGAACTTCCCTTTGATATGATGATGTGAATCCTTCACCTGAACCATGCTCAAGCTCCACGCACTGCGAGCTTCCTTCACCGATGACTCACCCGAGCCATAATCCGACACTCTGTATGAACCGTCTCCATCTTAAACTCAACCATTCATTGAGAGTCGTGAAAAAATCCCAAGCTTAGAAAACACCGAGCTCACTTCTAAAAATGGTAAAGGCCAAGTCCTTTCAAAATTTACACCGCAACAAGCTATGTCCCATCGATCCACCGAGTTCTTACTTAACTCAAACCTCTAAGCCGAGTCATCCATTGAACTACGTTTGCATTTGAGCTCGTTCTTTTGCCTTGATCCTTGATCGACTCACTCAAGCTCATTTAATGGTTACTTCACCAACATGTCTAAGACTCACCGAGCTCATTCCTATCTCAACCAAGCTATTCTGGAAGAGACTTATCATGAGGGCCCGAGCTAGCTCCCCAACCCTGTCAAACATAATGTTCCAATTTTGAGCTCGAGATCCTGTAATAATTTACCTAATTCAAACACAAGCCCAATAAAATGATTTTAATTTGCATTAATGCACTTATATGTTGATTTGGGCTCAACTTGAGCTATGTTGGAAGATCCTTCTTCCCATGTGTTTGAAGATCCTTCTAAGGCATCATGAAAGTATAGAAGAACTCTGGAAAATTTTATACACCAACTTTGACATGAAGGAAGTGGGAGTGGGAGAGGAGGGGGAGAAGGAATAGAAGGGTGGAAGGGAAGGAGAGTGAGAATGAGAGGGAGTGCAAGGGAAAGAGAGTGTGATGGAAGGAGCAAGAGAGAGTGGGAGTGGAAGAGGAATTGGGGAAATGTGGGGAGGAAAAATGACAAGAATAGGGAGAGTAAGAAGGGAGTGGGAGGGGGAGTGAGAGTAAGAGGAATAGGGAGAGTGGGAAGGAGGGAGTACTAGGGAAAGAGAATGTGATGGAAGGAGCGAGAGAGTGGGAGAGGGAGAGGAAAGGGGGAAAGGAGGGGAGGTGGAGTGACTAGAATAGGAAGAGTGTGAAGGGAGGGGAGGGGGAGTGAGAGGAATAGGTAGAGTGGGAAGGAGGGGGTGGAGGAGAAAGAGGAATAGGATATTGGGAAGGAGATGGAGGGTGGGAAGGTAGCATGGGAATATAATGGGTAGCGTTATGGGGAAGGGAGGGGGAGGGGAATGCGAGGAAAGAGAGTGTGATGGAAGGAGTTGGAGAGTGGGAGTGGGAGATGAAAGGGGGAATGGAGGGGGAAGAGGAGTGAGAGGAATAGGAGAGTGGGAAGGGGGGGGAGGGGGAGCGAGAAGAATAGGGAGAGTGGGAAGGGAGGGGGAGGAGGAATGAGAGGAATAGAGAGAGTGGAAAGGAGGGGGAGGAGGAACAAGAGGAATAGGGAGAGTGGGAAAGGAGGGGAGGAGAAATGAGAGGAATAGAGAGAGTGGAAATGGAGGGGATGAGGAATGAGAGGGATAGGGAGAGTGGGAAGGGGAGGGATGAGCATCAAGAGGAATAGAAGAGGGGGAAGGGAGAGGTAGAGTGGGAAGAGAGGAGGGAGAGGGAGGGCAAGAAGGGAGCATCATAATAAGATAAGAGGGGAGTGGGATGGAGTGGGAGAAAAATGGGGGAGATTTGAGGTGGAGGGTAACATGAGAGGGAGAGTGAGAGAGTGATTGAGGGAGAGAGAGAGTGGGAGAGGATATAGGGAAGGAAGGGGGTGGGAGTGGGAGAGGTAGAGTGAGAGGGAATAGGAATAGGAATAGGAATAGGAAGGAGAGTGAGAGGGAGAGGGAGTGTGATGAAGGGAGGGAGATAGTGGGAGTGAGAGAGGAGTGGGGAAAGGGAATAATTGGGAGAGTAGAGTGAGAGAGTAGGAAAGGAGGGAAGGGAGAGAGAGTGGGAGGGAAAGGGAATGGAGAGGGAGTGGTAGTGAGAGGGAGAGGGAGATGGAAGGAGAAAGATGGGGAGGGAGAGAAGAGAGGGAGCATGAGCAGGAGATGGAGGGAGAGAGGGAGGGAGAGGTATACATAGGGGAGGGAGTGGGAGTGGGAGAGGAGAGGGGAAGGAAGGGGAAGGGAGATCGAGAGGAATATGGAGAGTGGGAAGGGAGGAGGGAGGGAAGGAAAGAGAGTGAGAGGGGGAGGGAGTGTCTTTGGAGGGAGGGAGAGAGTGGGAGTTCGAAAGGAGATGGGGAAAGGAAGGTAACAAAAGGGAGAGGGTAAAGGGAGAGGATATGAAGAGTGGGAAAGTAGTGAGAGTGAAAGGAAGGGAGTGGGAGTGGTTGTATGAGAGGGAGAGGTAGATGGAGGGAGAAATATGGGGAGGGAGAGGAGAGAGGATAATAGGATGGAAGAGGGAGGGATGGGGTGAGGGAGTTGGAGAGGTAGAGGTAGACATAGAGAATAGGATGGGGGTGGAGAGGAGAGGGGGAAGGTAGGGGGAGTAGAGGGAGAGGGATGGAGAGGAATGAGAGAGAAGCATGGGGGAGGGAGAGGTAGAGAGGGATAGAGATAAAAGAGAGGATCCGAGGGAGAGGAGGAAAGGAGTGGGAGACTAGTAATGGAAGGGAAAGTAGAGGGAAAGGGAGGGAGAGAGGGAGAGGGAGAGGAGGCATAGAGGAAGAGGGACAGAGAGGAATGGGAGAGAAGCATGGGGAGGGAAACAAAAAGGAGGGAGGGGAAGGAGAGGGTTCGAGGGAGAACGATGGAGAGGAGAGGAGGAAGGGAGTGGGAGACTATTAAGGGAAGGGAAATCATTGAACCCCTATTTTAACATGTTGTCCTATAAAATATTGACATATACATTTTAATATTGTGACAAAGTTAGTCACAATTTTGGTAAGTGTTGAACACTATGTTGTCTTTAATAAGTGTAATCAAGGTTTGAGAAAATAAGCTTATAAGTTCACTTTTAGGAAACTAGTTTCTTTTGCACCTTGTCTTAATTAAGAAATCTATGTAAAGGTAGCCTTCATGCAAATGTTGATAAAAAAAAGTGAAAGGAACTAGTCAAATAATATGGTAATAACATCTACAGACCACAAGGTAAAACATAAACCAATCAAAAGCACTATACTTCAAACTTCAAGGAAATAACTCGGTCAATAATTGATCGTCATGTGAAAAATATAAACGAGAGGCATAAAATGATGTAAGATAGTGAGATGGATCTCATTTCCCATCAATTATAATTCAAACTTTGGAGTAACAAAACCTACTAGGAAAGGGTGATAAAACACATCATAGGCCAAAGGGTGTTGTATATATCATTAGAAATGATCCTATTGTGTGGATTTTGAGAACCTTGGGATAAGACATACTTTCCATCATGGCGGTCATGTATATTGAAGGAAGATTTGTAGTAGTGCAAAATATGGTGGAATAGAAACATTATGAAAGGAGGAATTGGGAGGATTCAAATTAATAGAAGGAATATGAGAATCAAGTGGAGGAATTTCAAAAACATTGAGAAACAACATAATCATTTGAAACCAAAGAAGGTGAAGAAGAAAGATAAACATGAGCACTAGTGAAGGAAGGAGGAGAGGGACAGAGGGAGAGAGAGAGAGGATAAAGAAGGGGAGAGGGAGGAAGGAGGAGAGTAAGAGTGGGAAGGAAGGGGGAGGGAGTGGGAGTGGGAGTGGGAGAGGAGTGGGATGGAGAGAGAGGGAAAAATAGGGATAATGAGAGTGGGAAGGGAGGGGAAGGAGTGGGAACCCGAGGGAGAGAAAGAGGGAAAGTGGGAAGGGGAAAAGGAGCATGAACATGTGTGAGGGTGAGATGGAAAGAAAGGAGGAGGGGAAGGAGTGGGAACATGAGGGAGAGAAAGAGGGAAATTGGAAGGGGAGAAGGAGCATGAACATGTGTGAGAGGGAGAGGGAAATGAGGGAGGAAGAGGGAGAGGAGGGAGTGAAGGATGGAGAGTGGGAAATGAAATGGAGAGAGGGAGTAGGAGGGAGAAGGTAGGGGATGGAGAGAGAGAGAGGGGAAAGGGAGAGTGAGAAGGAGAGGGATATGGAGAGGGGGAGGGAGGGGGAGGAAGGGGGAAACTAGGGGTGGGAGATAAAGAGAGGAGGTGTAAGGGAGAAAGAGATAAAGATGGAGAGGGAGGGAAGGGTAGAGATGTATGCATAAGGAGAGGGAGTGAGAGAGGGTGGGAGCGGGAGAGGAGGTAGGGAGAGGGAGGGGAAAGAGCGTGATGGAGGGAGAGTAAAGGGAGAGAGGGAGTAGGAGGGAGGGGGAAAGAGTGGGAGAATGAGGGAGACATGGAGGGAGAGGAGGGAGGGAGAGGGAGTGAAGGAGGAATAATAGGAGGGAGAGTGGGAAATGAAATTGAAAGAGGGAGGGAAATGGAAGGGGATGGGAGGGGGAGGAAGTGGGAAGGAAGAGGGAGATGGAGAGGGGATGGGGGAGGAAGGGGGAGAAAGTGATGGTGGGAGAGAAGGATAGGATGGGGAGGGAGAGGGGGAAGGAGAGATGGTGAGGTAGAGGGATAGGGAGCGAGAAGGATAGGAAGGATGGAGAGGAAGGATGGAGAGTGAGGGAGAGTCCGAGAGGAAAGGGAGAGAGGGAGTAGGCAGGAGGAGGGAGGAGGGAGGGGAAAGGAGTGGGAGCATGAGGGAGAGGGGGAGAGGGAGGGGAAGGAGAGAGAGTAGGAGGGAGAGGGAGGAAAAGGGAGAGTAGGAAGGAGAGGGAGATGGAGAGGGGACAGAAGGTGGAGAGTAAGAGTGATAACAAAGGTAGAGGGAGAGGAAGAGGGGGAAGGGATTGGGAATGAAGCGGGAAGTGGAGGGAGAGGTAAACAAAGGGATCAGGATGAGGAGGGATATGAGAGGGTGAAAGGAGGGTTAGGGAGAGTAAGAGAGGATTTCAATGTAGAGGAAAGGTGAACAAGAGGGGGATGGAGAGGAGAGGGATAGAGAGGGATATGGAGAGGGAGAAGGAATGAAGGGAAAGGGAGAGTGGGAAGGGAAAGGGAGAGGGAAGAAGGGACAAGGAGGGCAAGAGCTAGAAGGGAAGGGGAGGGAGAGGGGAAGGGAGAGGAAGAGGGAAGAAGGGACAATGGGAAGTGACGGGGAGGTTGAGGGAGAGTGGGAAGGAGGGGAAGTAGGAGTGAGAGGGAGAGAGGGAGAGGGAGCAAGTGGGAGAGTGAGAGAAAGAAGGGAGGGGTGTCATTTTCTTTCACCACCTTTAATATTAAAGGAATTATTTTCTTGTCTCCTTTAACATGCACACAAAAACACAAATGCACACTTCTACTTCCATGTTCTTCAAAGGAGAGAAGTTAAAAGTATTTCCATCCTTCTCTAAGTGATCGATGTTGGTGCTTCCATCATATAGAGCCTTACATTCATAATGTTAATGGCATCCTGAAAACACATGAGGAATTTTCATCAGTATTATATTGCACACCACTTCACCTTGACATGTGCTTGTGTGAAATTTCATGACGATTTTCTCATTCACCCAAATCTAATTTTCTTTATATAGTCATGATACTATATATGGGTTTGGATGTACAAATTTCTTCAAACCCAAATTTTATACCATCTCACAACAAACCAAGTTATTTTAGTCATCACTATCAACAATAACCTTTAGTGCACTTACCTCTTGACTTAAAAATTTATTTGAAAGTGATTATTTCTTTTCAAAAGTTCGTCTATTGTGTATATTAGATTCAATAAATACCCTCTTCATCATGAGAGTATCTTATGATTTCAACTCTCTTGAATGAATTACAAATCCTACACACTTCTTATCTCTACACACTAGTAAAATCACAGTAGTCCTTCTACTTCCTTCATTTTGCATCTAGGGACAACATATACTCTATGTGCAAGATGAATACACTTACAAAAAGTTATAAGGAATAATATTCCCTTTCCTCTACCAAATATCCGACAACCTCTAGATGGGTAAGATCCTCCTCACTTAAATGGATACTCATGCACTTTTGTGTCACCGCACACAACACAATTTCATTTCCTCGACTTGTCTCTACCAATGTTGCTTCCTCCTCCATCATGTAAAATAATACTTATTCCTCATACAAAACTCGATTATTTTGTGACAACTACATTTCAACATGGAGTGATAGATGATAATCTTATTAATATACCCTCTCAATATGTGTTATAATCAACTCATCTTGGATATAAAAATTCAACCCATTCAAGTATTTTACAAATTTCTCCTATTCAACCTCTCTATTCCCAAATCTAATAGTAATATGGTATGAATCTTTATCATACTCCTTGATATTTAACTCATAACACAAATTTTGTAGTCTCTTGTATAATTCCACACGGTATTCTTGAGAAAGGAACTTAGTCTTCATTTTTGCAACCATCCAATCCACTTGAATATATTCTCATTTTTTCTTCTTTTGTGTTCATTTTTAACTTCCGTGCACCACAATTTTGTATGGCCCTTAAGCTTGATACATGAAATCTTAACCCTTTATAGGCCATAGAACCGTGATGAATATGATGTGTGCAATATTATATTTCAAGGGGGTGAATTTGCATTTCTAGGAAGAAGTTACACAAATAAAAGTGTACTTTTGAATTAGATCACCATCAATAACCCTTCAATTTAAAACTCCATACTTGGTGTGGTCATCTTCCTTCAATATGTCATCTTCGACATCTTTGGATCCATATGTTACGCATTTTTCCCTAGTGAAAAAGGAATAAGTGATTTTAAAAAATAAACTTTTGTAAAACCCTAATTGTAAAGTAACGTAGGATAAATAAATGCTAAGTACATAATTTGACACAAGCAAGTAAGTTAATAAATTTAAAACCCTAAGTGTAAGAGAGAGGATTAAAGACTTATCTAATTTCTCCGATGTCGAGACTGATCTGATCTGGAAAATTGATAAAACGGAAGGGAATATTTTCCCAACCCTTCACAATAAATCTCGAAAATATCAAATAGTTCTAGACTAGGACACTGGATGGAGTTAGGGGTGCCGAAGCATCGAAGTCTTCTTCCGGGAGCCCATGTCTAAAAATATGGCTTGAATCTAAATTTTTGTATTACACAACTGCCATCCTTTGGTTGTTGATTTTGGTCACCTATATATAGCACTATGACTGTGGAATTCTCTTTTATCCTGTAAAGAGAAGATGACCAGTAAAACCCTCAAACTACATCAAATCCCAAAAAATAAAAGAGACAAAATGAGGATTCATACTAACCCAGAGGTCACCCAAGTGAGTGATCTTATGACTAAGTATTGCACTACATCTCGGACTACCTATATTTTTGTGTATGTGTAAAAATCATGCCCTAGGAATCCCTTGTGTAAGTTCACTTGATAGTCGATGATAACTAGATGTACTAATGTAAGTAGATGTGTGGATGGAAAAATGAACTTCCCTTCCTATGCATGTATGCATAAAATGTAGTCTCTTTTCCCTTGATTGAAATCTATATGGATGCCTTTGATGCTCTTAGATGTCATTGGATGAAACTTTAGGCGATGATAATAGATGCATAAAGTTTGGTGCCTTATTTTTGTCACATAGCTTGGTATTTATATGATTCTCTTGGTTGAATTTCATAATTGACAACCGAAAGGCCGAATCATAAGAAAATAAGATGCCAAAAAGATAAAAGAAACCCAAAAGAAGTGAGTATGATAGAAAAAGGTCAAGGGCACCTAAAAGGATGGGCACACGGGCACTAGCATCCTGTCCCGAGCACTAGCGTCCTATCTCGGCACTTTGGTATCTAGATTCATAAAAGATAAGTAATTTAATAATGAGTGGGCTATATGGTGTACAAGACCAGTAAAGAAGACTTAAACAAAATCAAAGAGGCCAAAGATGGCTGTCAATTGCTAGTTTTCTCACTTATGAATTATATGAATAGTAATATGTGATTAGGACCTAGAAATGTACCCAAGTGTGTGATTTTGTGTCTACATTTTCCCCACTTTATGTTGTTGAGTGAATACTTGATAACATAAAGTAGTTAGAAGATGTGTACCTAATAACCATGTATAATGTGATGGCAATAGCATGCCGAAGAGACAAGTTAAAGTGAGAACCGATAAAAATAATGTGCGAAGCTAAGAAAGAGGAAGTGGCCCAAGGGGTGAAGAGTATTTTGTTGTACTTGTTGTTTTTGTAGCTTGTTTATGCTTGATATTGCTTTACTTCTTTGCAAGGACAAGCCTACAAAAATAAGAGCAAAAGTGTAGTCTATGAAGAGTGTAAAGGGATAGAAAGTGTCTTGAACTGCTATAAAGAGAGTTTTTGGGTGATCTTGTTAAGCACAAGATAATACTGAGAGGGGGGGTGAATCAGTATTATGATATTCTTTTAAATTTAACACTTAATCTCAGATCCGTAATCACAATTAATCAGTTTCACAGAGAATATATCAAAGCAATCAATGAATGCAAAGCAAACCAACACACTACAAATAGACACAGATTTACGTGGAAACCCTTTCGGGAGAAAACCACAGAGAAAATATTCTTTATTATATTTCTCAAATGTTTGTAGGCACCAACCTACGGGAGACACCAATCCCCAAATTACAATTTTTGTAGGCACCAACCTACAGGAGCACCAACCCCTTTTTGCTAAGCACCAACTCAGCAAGAGACACCTATCTCTTCAAATATGAAGGCACCAACCTTCCTCACAAAAAACAAACTCTTTTCTATCTTTTATGTTGTTGTTGCTTCAACAAGTGATAGAACAAAACTACTGCTTAGAATATCCTTTTTTATTTATTTCAGTCCCTTCACATAAATAAATCGCTGCAACTTTTCATCAAAAATAAATCTGCCCTTCACTCCTTTTTATTTCATATTCTTCTCTTCCTTTTCTCTCTTCACACAAAATATTCAATATGTGTGCTTTTTTAAATCAAATGATTCTATCTCCTTATATATCCTTCTCACATCCTTTTGAAAAGACACATCATTCTAACCAACACAACCTTTCCATTATTTAATTAACACAACTTAATTAAGTGCATTAGTTGGCTTAAAACCAAAAGTAATTAATGCAGCCCATAAAAATTATTAAATGCACATTAAACAATGCAATATACTCCATTAAATGTGTTGGCCCTTTCTTTAATAAAATTGTTGTCATCATTAAATCGCCACATGACCATCATTAAATCTTCTTTTTCACCATGAAACATGGCATATGAATGCCTTAAAATGTTGATATCTTTCTCATATGTACAACTATGTATATCTCGCTTATACCATGTAACAATACTTCTTTTCATGTAGTTAAACTTTCATTTTCAGCCTTTCTATACTGCTGGTTATTTCCGTTACTTTCTACCATTTCTGTCAACATCCGTCAATAGTTCCGTCAACTTCCATTGTCAACATCCGTCAATATTTCCATCAACATCTGTCAATAGTTCCATCAACTTCCATTGTCAACATCCGTCAATATTTCCGTCAACTTCCGTTACACATTTCCATTAACCAAATACATCAATGATTAAGCCTTTGACATCAATGACAATATTTCCAACAGATCTCACACAAGACCAAGTTTTTGGACGATCTCACGCCACGACAAAAGAATGTTGGGAGAGAGGTCTAGTATTACTCTCCTTCCATGATTACTTCCCAAATTTATACACCACTACAAATGGTGTGATCTATGTTTAGTTTGTATTGTCTTGTATTGTTCCATGTAGAAAATGGAGAAAAGAATGCATTTTGATTGTTGGAGGACTGTACCTATACTGTGAAAATTGATATGTAGATTTTTGTGGATTGTGATGATTTGAAAAAGTATCTATAACTACCCTCTAGTCATAGGCACCCAAGAAATGTCAGGAGCATCTAGGTGCTAGTATATGTAGCTAAGCATTGGTATTTGTGCTGAATTGAGGACCCAAGTCGAGGATCTAGGTCATTTATGTAACTAAATCCTATTTTGTTCATGTGTTGAACTATAATGTATCGATGTATGGGGTGATTGATTCACCCAATGTATGTCCCCTCTCTGTTGAGGGTGCATATGATGTCACTATGAGTATGCAGCCCAAAGAAAGGACCTGATGGTGATTTGAAATATGTACCTTATAGGGGGAGGAGAATGTACATACTAGACACCAAGGCACATGTAAACAAATTAGCTATATGAATGTGTTAGTAGAAAAGTAGCAAGCATGTAATAGAACAACATGTCATAGTAAAGTAGTGTAATAATCGGATGTGTAAAAGAGATACCGTGGAAAGTGGGTTTCATACATGGAACATCGCTCACAATGTCTCAAGATAATAATATCCAAAGCACCTAAAATAAAACAATCATGAACAAACAAGAAATAGGAAAAATGTGCAAACAATGGCATGGCTGAGAGAAAATAATAGAAAGCAAAGAGTAATGCAGACAACCATAGTAACAAATAGTTCTGCAAATTAAATGTTACACTGAAGCACCTGTTAGCATGTTAGAAAGATAAAGAGTATGTCAAATCATGGGTGTATCAATGTAAAGTAGTGTGTTAGTAAGAATAGGAAGTAGTGTAAAATGAAACAATGACACTGTAGTATGTGAGAGTAGTAAATGTAGATGTCCCTAGGATCCTCGGTGGTAGGATTCTGGTAAGAGTTATGATGTCGAGAATCATCGATGCATGTAAGGATCTATAAGAAGCCTACATTTACAACTAGAGAACAAGTGACAACGCATATGTATATAGAAAATATAATGACATACTAGATATTTGGATAACATAGTAAGCAAAGTGTAACATGTGAGTATCAACAAACAATAATAAGTGCAATCAAGATATGTAATATGTTGTGTAGGTGATGAAGTGGTATGCAAACATGAATGTGATAGGAGCAATGTGCCCCCCTGTGGATGTGTATGAGATGAGGTTCATTTATAAAATACCCCTCGAAAGTCAAGAATGATTCCTAGAAAAAGAGTGTGTCATCAAGAAATGGTTTGAATTGTTTGCTAGAAATATATGGTCAATGAAGCATAGAGCATAAAGACTTGAGGATATGTGAGGTTCATTTCAAATTTAGACCCTCAACAATTGAGTATGAACCATGGAACTAGAGTGTGTCATATGGTGGTGATGATGTGTGAGAATTAGATACTAGAAAGATGTATTGTGAACTTGAGCATGAAATGTGTAGTGTGTGAGGTATATCGATGTATTATTTCCTCAACAAACAAGTGTGAACCTTAGCAAAAGATTTCATCATAGGGTAATGATGATACAAGCTATGTATCATGATGTGTAAGAGTGACTAGAGAGAATTGGAAATGATTGAGGGGGGATAAAGCATGATGCCCCCAAGTGTATGATGTAGAGTAAGCTATCCAATGAAGGTGAAGGGAAAGGGTCCTCCACCCGATGTCTTAGGAGGTATACGCATGTGACCATGCTCTAAGATCGGTGGAGGATGAGACCGGTGTTTTATATATGGAGGATACCAAAGAAATGATGAGCACCTATGTGAAGGGGACTGAGGAGGGGATGAGCACCTATGTGAAGGAGATTGAGAAGGTGAAGAAGGTGGTACACTCCTATGTGAAGGGATTTCCTGAGTAGGGGGCTTAGGTCAATAAGATGGACTAAGTAACATATCGATGAGACGATTAGATCGAGTGCAAATGGGTGAGCTAGGTGCAAAAGAATCCTTATATTTGAGAGGCTCGGGAGTCCTAGATGATGCAGGTAGTGAGAGGATAACCTCAAGAGGAGGAAAAGCAAATTTGTGGATGGTGGAACACCTTTGAGAGTGACAACTTACTTATCATGAATTAATTTAAGACATAAGTGAGTCATGAAAAGATAGCCTTAGTGGCATGGAGCCAAGGAAGACCTAAGAGCATGTCACAAACTTTGATTAAAGGTGCCACAATGAATGACACAAGCATGGTGAGAGGCCCAACTATAATTGGAAGCTTGACGTAACCATAGAATTTGGGAATGGGATATGAAATTTGAGAGAGAGGATAGTTGATAGTGATAAGGAGTGTAAGAGAACACACATAAAGAGGAGAATACAAAGTGATCATAGTATTTTGATAGTATGAGACCCGGTAGAAACATTGATATGTAGTGTATTAGAAGAAAACATAGCATGAAAATCATGATCTAGAGAATGTGATGAGCAATGGGGACATTCAAGATATGTGAAACTAGAAAATCAAGAGCCCCGATGAAGGAGGAGGCGTAGCATGATATAAATGATTGGATGAAGAATCGATCGCTTGCTTGTTTGTCATGCTTGGGTAATGTATCATTGAATATTTTGATCTTTTTGTTATCATTGACTAGTTTAGATGTCAAAGGTTCGGGAGCTCAATTTCGTTATTATCAATGAGATCTTGAATAAGATGCCTAAGTTTGAAACATCAATCAGTTGAATGTCCAACACATTGATGATATTCACATTTTCATTTTTTTATAATTTTGCCCTTAGGGAAATATGGATCAAGATTCAATTGTGGTGGAAGCATAATAAGATTTCTCTTGATGAGTTGTGACAATACCACACGTGGTGCACAAGGAAATTTTTGAATGTAAGTTTTGGAGGTTGTCATTGAATCTTTTCAGAGTAGTAACAACATTAACATTAGCATTTTCTTTAATGGGTTTTGGAGATGGCTTGAAACTATATTATCCCCCGAGACCGATTGGAAGGTGAAGGTTGATCATGATACTTAAGTTTTCCCATAGAGATAAGTTTTCCTTCATGTAATTTAAGAGTATGACATAGTTGATCAAATGAAGGAGATGTCTCAAATATGAAACTCTCTTGTAGAGGTGGTAAGAGACTTTGGACAAATAGATCTTGAAGTTCGAATCCGCTAGTACATTAGACATCTTAGCTAAGTTGTTCTTATATCGTAATACATAGTCCATGCTAGATGCTCATTAGATCCTTGTTTGATTTTGCAAGTTGAGCATAAGATATCTTAGAACCAATATTGATTGAAAAATGAGTGAGAAAAGCATTGGATAAATGCATAAATGATGTTACTAAATGAACAAGTAGATCATAAAACCAATGCATAATATAATCTTGAAGGCTTCGATGAAAGAGATTTTCTAGTAAAGTATGATCATCCACATAATCTAAACATGCCACATGGAATGCTTGGAGATGTTCTTGAGGGTCATCATGCCCATTGAAGGTTGTCAGCTTAGGAGTAAAAAAATGTAGGAAGTGCATAAGTGGAGATGAAGGGTGTGAAAGGAGTGTGAAGGAGTAAGGTGGAATCAAGAGATGGAGATGCATGAGAAGTAACTGTTGAAGTTGACAAATTTGAACTTGGAGATCCTGATAGAGAGAGGTTGAATCTTGAGTACTAATGGAAGATAATTTTGCATGTGAGAAATAAGAGGTGGAGTGAAGTGGTTGGTGGGGGTAGGAACAGATATGGGAATAGTAGAAGTAGGTGGAAGGGTGGAATTAGGGGGTTGTGTAGTAATAGGCATAAAAGTGGTAGTGGATGTAGGAACATTAAGCTCGAAATATTGGTGGCCTCCTCATGAGTAGAAAATAAGAGAAAATCTAGATCTTGCATATGTTTAGCAAGATGAGCATTGAGCTCTTAAAGGTGGGCTTCAGTAAAGGGTTCATAAGATTGAGCCATGATAAAAATATTGAAAAAATATCTAGAAGCAAGGTTGGGTCTAAACGGATGGGTTCACTAAATGATTTAACAAAAAAATTTTTTAAAACCCTAAGTGCAGAGTAAAGTAGGATAAATAAATTCTAAATGCATAACTTGACACAAATAAGTAAACTAGTAAATTTGAAACCCTAAGTGTAAGAGAGAGAGGATAAAATACTTAGCTGATTTCACCTAATGTTGGGACTGATTTGATCTAGAAAAGCGATGATGACAGAAGGGAAGATTGACATAACCGTGCACAATAAATCTTGGAATTGTTGAATAATCCTGGACTAGGGTGTATGGACTAGGTCAAGGGCACTGGGTTTGAAGTTTTCTTCTAGATGCCCATGTCTGTGAAAATTTCTGAAATCTGAATTTTCAGTTTCATACAAGTGTCGTTGGTTTTCACTTTTAGTCACCTATATATCATAATATTACCAAAATTCACCTGTAACCTACAAAAATAAGATGACCTACAAAACTCTCAAACTAAGTCAATCCCCAAAAGAAAAGATGTAAAATTAGGATTTAGACTAACCCGAATGGTCACTGACTAAGTGAGCTTACGACTAAGCATTGCACTACATCTCATAATCCATGTATTTTTTATGTGTGTGTGTAATAATCATGCCCTAGGAATCCCTTGTGCAAGTACACTTGATAGTAGGTGATAACTAGATGTACTAATGTAAGTAGATGTGTGGATGGCGAAATGAATTTCTCTTCCTATACTAGTATGCGAGAAAATGCAGTCCCTTTTCCCTTGAGTGAAATCTACATAGATGCCTTTGATGCTCTTAGATGCCTTTGGATACAAGTGTAGGTGATTATAATATATGCTTAGAGATTGGTTCCTTATTTTTGTCACATAGCTTTGTATTTATATGATTCCCTTGGTTGAATTTTGCAATTGACAACTGGGAGGCCAACCCATAAGAAAATAAGATGCCTAAAAGATAAAAGAGACCCAAAATAAACAAGTGAGATAGAAAATTATCATGGGCACCCGGAAGGTCAAGGGCACTTGGGCACTAACATCTTGTCTTAATGCTAGTGTCCAAATTCATAAAAGATAATAAGTGAAATATCGATTGGGTTGTAGGGTGTAAAATACCAAAAAGAATACTATAAATAAAAGCAAAGAGGCCAAAGATAGTTTTAAATTGTTAGTTTTCTCACTTAGGAATTATATGAATAGTAGTGTGTGATTAGGATCTAGAAATGTACCTAAGTATGTGATTTTGTGTTTACAATAAGTTGGACCAAGAGATTCATAAATGCATTCATATGGGATTTTTTTATTCCTCTATTAGTGTAGACACAAAATATGTGTACTTGGGTACATTTATGGGTCCTAAAGCATACTATTATATACATGATTCCTAAGTAAGGAAACTATTGGTTGAAAAATCTTTTTGGCCTTTTGATTGCTTTATCTCTTGCACTTTACTGGATTTACACATCTTACAACTCTACCCACACTTGACTGATTTATCTTTTGATATCCTTGGACACTACCGCCCAACTAGAACATAAGTTCCCGTGCACTCTTGTCCCTTCTAGGAACTTTTGTCCCTCTTTTCTTCTTCTTACTCTTTTGGGTACTTTTCTCCTCTTGGGCATATTTTAACACTTTGTGTCAGCCTTTAGTTGTCAATTACAAAATTCAAACAAGGGAATCATATATATACTTAGTTACTATTCTCAAATAAGGTGCCAAGAACTATAAGCATTATCTATCATCACCTAAGCTTGCACAAAGGCACAATAGCACTACAAGGATACATCTAGACACTCATACAAGGGAAAAGAAGTACATCTATCTCGCATACACATCATAGGAGGGGAGCTCATTATATTCCATCACACACATTCTACATACTTGGAACAATATAGATCTATCCCGCTATCATTGTGTAACTTGCACAAGGAAAACCTAGGGCATCATTACACACACAAACATGGATAATATATGGATTTTGAGATGTAGTGTAACACTCGGTCATAATTTCACTCTTTGAGTGACTATCGAGGTAAGTACAACTCCCCATTTTCATCTTTTTTATCATATTTGATGTATTTTATAGGAATGTGCAGCTAGTCATCTATTTTACAAGTTACGAGTGTGATCAGAACCCTAAAAAAATTCGGAGTGACAAAGTGAATATTGGAGCAAAGACCTTTTGACCTAGAAAAATCATAACATGAGCATCTAAGCAAACACTAGCACCCAAATCAATCAATAGCACTGGGGCACTCTGTCCTCCTCTAGGTGCTTTTATTCTTTGTATTTTATTACTCTCTAATCTTCATCGATATATTATGACATTGTTCCCATCCGGTTCTAGCAAATACACATAGTCTTGATCACTCTTGGATCACATAGAATCAACTAATTCATCTTCCTCTCTCATTTGCTTAGGGTTTTACATTGTTAAATGTTTATTTCTTGTGCACTATTGTACTTTATTTCCTACATATCATTAATTACAGTAAGTTACTCAAATTAAGGTTTAATTCAATTTAGATTAAATCATTTGGTGAACCCATTCATTCAAACCCTACCTTACTTCAAGGCCTTATTTTTATGCCCATTACCCGTAGTGGTCATTTCAGTCCTCTTGAGCACAATGAGCTTCCTCCATATACCCGTAAACTCTCTAAATCAATGGTTGACTTTGATAATCCCCGATTAACTCAATCAACATTCCTCTTGAAAACATTAAAACTTTTGATAGTGAACACTCATACAATGAGGACACTAATGTTGATCAAGAGCAACTTGAAAAGATCACTAATTTTTGTTCTACTTTACGCAATCACCCCACGTATATTCCGCATGTCCTCAATGCTTTTCTCACTTCTAAAAAATTTAGATATTATACTACTCTCCCTCTCATGGGTTCCTCCTCAGCTGCCATGACACCCCACCTTCCACCATCCCTATTTCTATTGCTACAACCAATGATCCTCTTCTCCTTCTCAATACTTCCCATACACAACTTGCATCCTATTCAAGCACTCATGACGTAGCCTCATTATACCATGACCTGCACACTCAAATTCGCTAATTGCAACAATCCTCTTCATCCTTCTCTCCCTCTCTAGATTCCTCACTCCTCCTTCATAGCCCTTTTGCACCCGATATCTTCTCTTATCTACTTCCTCCTAAATTTTTCACACCTAATTTTCTTATGTTCAATGGCCATGGTGACCCTCAGAACACCTTCCATGTTGCATGCCTTGAATATGTTGATGAACTTACACTATTGGATAAATTATTTCCTCGAATCTTAAATCACTATGTTATGTGATGGTTCTATGATCTACCTATCCATTTCATAACATATTTTATAGCTCTATCCGACGCATTCCTTACTCATTTTTCTATAAACATCGGCACTAAGATATCCTATGCATAACTAGATAAATCAAACAAGGATCCAATAAACATCTTGTGGACTATGTCTTGCGCTATAAGAACAACCTTGCCAAAATGACCAATGTCCTTGTTGATTCAGAATTTCAAGATATATTCATTCAAAGTATTTTTCCCCCACTCCAAGAGAATGTCATTTTTGAGACTTCTTTGTCTTTTGATCAATTGTACCACACACTCAAATTGAGTGAAAGTAAGATTCTATCTATTGGAAAACTAAATTATTATGATACTCCTTCCTCCTCATCTCCTAACAAGTTTCAAGCTAATATTCCTTCAAACCATCCACTAAACCTACGACACTCAAACCATTGTTAATGTTATTTCTACGTCATCCAATATTTACTTACAACCCACAAATCTCACCTTTATTAAGCTACCTTATGCATCCCCAGTTCATATTACCACAACTCATTGAAAGAAATATAATTACTCTCCCTCCACCACTCAATCTAGATCCTTCTCAACCACGTGGTCGTAACTACAATGAAAATTCACACTATGTTACCACCAATGCAATGGGCACTCTATTGATTGTTGTTTTAAGCTCAAACATATCATTCAAGATCTTATTGACAACAATGTAATTGAGCTTCCCAAACCATCTACTTCTAAACCATCCAATGATAACCAAAAGCTTAAAATATTTAATCATCCATTACCAAAACATGACAAAGTTGCTTTGATTCTCTCGCAAACCATACATATCATGTTGTGCCTCCTCCTCATCTACACTGATTGAATTTCTTATTACTATTTGTTGAGATGCCACCACCAGTTATTACATTATCATCTCATGATTAACATGCTACATTTTCATTTGATTCACTACATATCAATGCTTCTAATGGTGCTCATATAGTCAGTAATACTATGGTCCATCCCTCGGCTCTTTCCAATGTATGCTCAGTGGCACTCTTACTAGCTATAAATTTCCCAATCTCTCAAATCACATTTCCAATCCCTAAATCTTATGGGCATGACATCCTTCCCATTATTATTGGTTCCCTTACCATACCAACCACATTCCTTGTTACATCTGAAATCAAGGGTTGTAACAAGGTCTTAGGTTTCCCTTGGCTTCACATTACCCACGATATCCCTTCCATGATCTACTCATGTCTTAATTTCATTCACAACAAACAAGTTATCACCATCAAAGGTATTCCACCGCGCACTCCATTACCTCAACCTAGTCTCACCTCTATTTCAACCCCGATCATGGCATATAGGCCTCCTACATCTCTTAAGGCTACATATATCTCTACACCTATCTCTCCCATTCACACATGCCCCCTCATCCTTGTCGGTCCATTACTCCACCCCTTTACCTAAGTCGCCTACCCGGGAAGCCCATGCCTATATGTATTCTCCACCTCTTTCACCACATCGGTCTCCCTCTTATACACATATTTACTCTCCTACACCACTATTCTATACCATGGTCACATGCCTTCTCTTCCTTGGATACCAAATAAGGGGCCCTCACTCTTCACTATCATTAGATAGCTTTCTATCCCTTACACACTTGGGGGCATCACACTTTCTTCTCCCCCATCACCATGGGTTGTTTATATTGTCTACTTATAGATTATTTACTACACTTCACAATTTGTGCTTCATGTCTACACACACCGGTACACACATCTCATTAAGAACTATCACATCTCTAGTACACACATTGTATCATCATTACCCGATGATACACTTTTTTCTATGATTCATACTTGATTGTTGAGAGTGTAATTATTCATCAACCTCACTTGTCACATCCTAGAAACTCACACTTTGTGCTTCATGTTTATCTTTCCAAGAATCACCACATCTCTGGTAAACATACTTTACCTTCATTACCTGATGATGCACTCTTGTTTTATGGTTCATACTTGACTATTGAGGGCATAATTCCTAAATAAACCTCATGTCACACACATCTCCTAGGGGCAATGTGGATCCTCCCATCTGCATTTTTCATTTCAAACATGTTATCACTCTTACATTACATATACACATCTTGGTTATCTTTATTCTTGCTCACTTATACTATTTACATGTTGTACTTTTTTTTCTTATGCTAGAGGAATTCTTAGTATGTCATTATCTCTTTTTATACACATATGCATGTTCACATGGTATCTTGAGCTAAATTAAATACTTTTATAGATTATTACATGATTCATGATGCTCAACATTGCTCTTTACTAGTCCCATTGAGGCTCTTAGGGTCATATATCTTCTCTACTCTCATACTCCACACTCACAGTCCTATTGTTCCAATATTTACTACATCCTATTATTATTACCATTACTTTTCATTTATCTATACATGTCTTGACATACTACTTATCTTTATAACATGCTAACGAGTGCTTCATGTGTAGCATTTTCCTTGCAAGACTCTATACAACCATGGTTATCTGTTAATTTTTTCTTTCTATTGTTTTTCATTGTTTACGGGCTATGCCCTATGTATTTCTTGATCATTGTTTGTTTATGGCCACTTCGGCCCTGATTGTCTTGTGACATTGTGAGTGATGTCCCATGTATGTAACCCACTTTTGTGTTACCTATTATCTTCATAGTTTCTTGTTACACCTTTTCTATTGCATGCTAGCTCTTTTTCACTAACTCTTGTTTCTAACCTATCTTGTTTACATGTGCCTTGGTTTTTACCATGCACATCCCATACCCCTGCAAGTATCTAATCACGGATATGCATATTAGTTTCAGGTCATCTTGTTTGGGATGCTTCCTCTTACATTCATCACATGCACCCCAAATGAGGGGGAAACTATTGGGTGAAAAAATCACCCTTCTAGTAGCACATAAATCTAGAATAGAACAACACAATACAAAATTGGAAAAAACACACAATAAAAAATTGGTACAGAGACATACTTGGATCACAACCACAAATTAGACACTGGTGCCCAGTATCAGATAGGAATAGTGGGTGTTTGTGTCCCTCCTAGGCATTAGTGTCCTAGGGGAAACAACATGAAGTTTCGAGTTCATCACCATTTCCAATAGGTTACAATATAGATCTATAGTATCAGTCACTGGCTTTGGTTATATATTCATTCAATTAGTTACAATATAATTAAAAATAAGTTACAAATCGGGACGTGTCAATCTATAATGACACTTTGAGAAGTGTCATGGAAGGAGAGAAAAAAAACTCTCCCCAACACTCTTCTCTTAGCATGAGATCTCCCAAAAACTCGCCCCTGGTGTGAGATCACGAAAAACTTGGCATTGGCATGAGATCACCCAAAAAACTCACTTTTGGCATGAGATCACCCAAAAACCTCACCCTTGGTGGAAGGACACCCAAATCTACAACATCTCCAAAGAAAATAAGAAAACTTTCTATCATTTACTCTCTTATAAATCAGGTGCACTCTTTCCTTAACTATTACTTTTACACATTTTTACTTACTTATACATACACTCTTCATATACAGGACTTTGAACACTCTTTTTCTCTTCTTTTGCAGTCCATCCTTACAATTAAAAAGAAACAACTCACATCAACAAGCACAAGCTCTAGTAGCATGCTAATTTGCATATGTTTTACCCCTAGGGTCTACCTCCCTTTCCTAATTTCCATGCTTCATATTATAATCACTTCACACTTCACATGGTTACTTGTCCACTTGGCACGCTATCCACTACACTCTTCGCCGAGATCACAAGGTATGCATCTTCTATCTACTTTATGTTATTGATTATTCACCCAACAATATAAAGTGGGGAAAATGTAGACACAAAATCTATGCACTTGGGTACATTTCTAGGCCTAAAGCATATTTTTGTATACATGATTCCTAAAAAGAAAACTAGTGGTTGACAACTATTTTCACCTTTTGATTGCTTTATCTATTGCACTTTATTGGCTTTACACATGTTACAAATTTGTGAAACTTAATTGATTTATATTTTGATGGCCTCGGACACTAGCACCCAGCTAGGAAAAAAAGAACCCAAATGCTCTTGTTCTTTATGGGCACTCATGTCCTTCTTTTCCTTCTTCTTACTCTTTTGGACACTTTTCACCTCTTAGGAATCTTTTAACACTTTAGGTGACCTTTTAGTTTTTATGACAAAATTCAAACAAGGGCATCATATATATATACTTAGTTATTGCTCTCAAATAAAGGGCCAAGCACTATAAGCATTATTTATCATCACATAAGCTTGCAAAAAGGCACAAGAACACTACAAGGATACATCTAGCACACTCATACAAGGGAAAAGGGATACATCTATCTGCATACACAACATAGGAGGGGAGCTCATTCTATTCCATCACATGATTTTTGCATATTTGGAACAATCTATATCTATCCCGATATCATCATGTATATTACATAAGGGAAACATAAGGCATCATTACACACACAAGCACAAATAACTACATGGAGTCTGAGATGTAGTGCAATTCTCAATTGTAATTTCATTCTTGGGTGACCCGTGGTTAGTCCGACTCCCCATTCTACATATTTTTTTATCAAATTTGATGTGGTTTGTGGGAATGTGCAACTAATCATCTATTTTACAACGGGTTACATGTGAGATCGTAACCCTAACAACAAATTTTGAGTGAAAAAGTGAATATTAGAGTGAATATCTTCCAACCTAGAAAAAATCACAACTCGAGCATCTAAGCGAGACATTGGTGCCCAGATCGGTCACTAGCACTTGGGGCACTCTTGTCCTCCTACAAACACTTCTATCCTTTGTATTTATGTACTCTGAATCTTCATTGAGCCGTTACAACATTATTCCCAACCTGTTCAGCAGATACATGGTTTGATCACTCTCATCACACAAAATCAACTTAGTCATCTTTCTCTCTCATTTTCTTAGGGTTTTACATTGTTAAATGCTTATTTCTTGTGCACTATTGTACTTTATTTCCTGCATATCATTAGTTACAATAAGTTACTCTGAAATAAAGGTTTAATTCAATTTAGATTAAATCAATTGGCATAGGTCCCTAGAATCATATATCAAGACATGCTATAAGTTGTAGTCTAGGGTAAACACAAGTTATTCCATTTATAACTATTAAAACAATGTATAATAACTTAAATAGAATAGATCATACAAATTGCTAATAGTTGCATATCAAAAACTACACAAGGAAATATACAAACTAGATAGAGACGCAGCCATAAAATGGATTTATATTATTGATGGGAATCAAGATCATAGACAAAAAGTTATAAAAGAATCAAGATCAACCTTCTACATAATGTGTTTACATAGTTTTATACAATTCAAGGTGAATACCGAATTTTTATTCCCTTCATCTTCCATCTTCTATCGGGAGAGACTCTTCACATTATTCTTATACTTGGAGAGCTTTATATATGACCTCTATTTTGTCTTACCTAACTATGTTATATACATTAATAATTTTTCAATATACAAATAATTACAAAACACACCAAAGTCAACTTTTTAACTCTTGTACCCTTAAAACACTTTCCCAGGACTTAAATAGTTGTCTCATCCTAAGAAAAATAATATTTTGAGTTCTTTAAAGCTCTTTATATTCATGATTATATCACCTTATGTTGTTTGTTGCACTATGCATTAAGATACTTTGTTCTAGTTGGCGTAAGGAACATTATTTACTAGTTTTCCTCCCTACACACTACTTAACCTCCCTCACGGGTTTTCAATCAAGTAGAATTTCCAAAATAATTCCATTTCATTTTTTCAACCTATGTAGGACTAATTATAGATATCTTATCAAAAGTTATGTAATTTATACTTCAAAATTTTGCCTCCTGCAAAATTGTGATGCTCATGGGCCTACTTTAGTTGTTCAAATTGCCCAAATGGCTTGTTGAACATGTACCGATGGAGGAATGGATGGAGGTGGTGGTTCTTGTGATATATGGACCTTTCGGAGCATGATGTGAGGCATAATGTACTTTTTGATATCCTTCCTAGTCTTCAAGTTGGTAGGATTATTTCCAACTCGCTTTGTAGATGTTCCAATTTGTGGTGGCCTCATCCACTATGTGAAATTATATTTGTAGTTATACCAAAGATTTCATTACTTCAAATAGATCATATTATGTTGTGGTATTGGATATTTCACCATTAAGAGATAATGCATTCTAGATCTCTTAGATAAATGCATCTATGTAATCCCTAAAATTTTGTGTTTGTCCTCTGGAAACACTATTACACAATGTATTTCTTTTCGAATCTCAAAATCTTTCACTTGACATTATCATGAACCTACATTGATATTTTTAGTCATTTATATATATCTTGATCATCCATTTCCACTATCATGTGTGCTTGGAGTTTCTAGGCAAGGTATGTATTAGTTTGGGTCTTAGAAATTATGGCATGCGATTACATATTCTAGTCTAGTAGTTTAAATGTGATTTGTTTGGCTTAATCTATAGCTTGTTGTACAACCTTTATGTACTCTCACAAAATCATGACTACGTTTTTAACTTAAGTCTTCACCTTTGTCACAATCTCTTATTCCTACTAATTATTCACAATCTTGGTAACCAAAGTTGTTAAGCTGCATTTTTCACTCATAACTTGGTTACCTATGGATTTAGTGACATGTTTGGGAAAAATTTCTTCAATCTATTTCTTCGTGATACATAATATTTTCTCCAATGTTTCCTTTTTAGAGGACAATTACATGATTTATGTTATTTTTCTTAAATCGTGTGCACACCATTAACTTGGGTATAAAGTGGCAACTTCTCAATATCTAACTCAATAGTGTTAACAATCACTTGTGAGGAGGTAACTAGCACACTTGTCATAGCAAGATAATGTATTATGGTTCGCTCCTAAGAGAAGGGGAGGATTAGCTTCCAATTTCTTGTTTGTGTAGTAGCTTACGTTCCCCACCATAATGTATGAGTATCCCCTCCTTCCTCTTTAGTGGTAAGCATATATGATGTAGAGATTCCTACCTTTATGGTCCTTTCCTTTTGTTTTCCTTCTTTTTATGCACTATTTACATTTATTTGAAGTTTTAATACAACTGGATTCACTTGTTCTTCATCTTTACTCATTTTTTTCTACTTGAATTTGTTTTTAATCTTCTTGCTCCTACATAATAAGAATTTATTGTTTCGCTTATGTCTTAGCTTCATGTCTCTGTTGTTCTTTTGTATCTTTCTTTCATGCTCATCTTTCTCTTTTTCTCTTACTCTCTTTTCTTCTTATTATTTCTTCTTTCTCTATTCCTCTCTATGCTTATATTCTTTGTTATTTTTCTTAGTCTTTCTTCCACTTATTATATTAAAGTGTTTGAACTTCTACTTGCACATATATTTTCCCTCTATAGCTCTACCTCCCTTATTTACACTTTCATTCTTCCTCATCCTATTTTTTTATTCTCCGTCTAATACTTCTTAACATATTATTATTTTTATGCCTTGCTCTTTCACTTAGCTTCCCATTATTTCGTAGTTTGGATTTATTTCTTGATGTATTCCCATACTTTCATAATGGCTTCCTTGGAAACTTCCTCATTGTTGTGATTTTATTCCTCCTCCTTCACAATCTCTTTCTTTTCCATCTCTTCCTCTTTCTTCTTTTAATCAACTTCTTATGTGGATTGTGTAGTTGTGGTTGGTTTCACTAAGGTCTATTATATACTATTCATTTTGATTTTTAGTCATCCATGTGTTCCTTGCACACTAAATTATTCATCTCTTTATGCTCTTGTGGGACTTTATTATACATGTGGTGATGGAGGAGGAGATGGTGTACTCACATCTTGTATTGAGGCCTTGGGAATGGTTGTCTTTATTCTCTTATGAATTTTGAGCATTTCCCTCTTGTGTGATATTTCCTCTCTTTCTTGTGCAACCTTATTTTCCATGGAGTATTTTATTAATCATGAGTTATTTATTATCCATCCATTTGTTCCCTTCTTGTTGTGTTAATTCCCAATCCGGAACAATTAATTCCTCTTCCAATCATTATCTTCACACTAACCAAAATGTGATTTATTCTTTCTTTACACTTTCTCCCTATCCTAGTCTTCACATTTTAAGAAAAATTACTTGTAGGTCTTCATCCATTGATGTCATGTTGAATGCTTGTAGGTGTGGTTCAGTTTTGATATCCACTCCTTCTAATTTAAGGCCCTTCACAATGTTGATTATCAAATTCTCTCATGTCACATTCTCTCACTCAAATGTGATCATCAATGAATGTGGAAGTAGTAATTTAATTATTTCTTCATATTTCATTTGCATCTCAATGCTTGTTCTCATTTGATGACCTTGTATACCATTCTTGTTCGGATACATTTTTGGGCCCATGTCCTCCAACACCATAGTGTGCACTTTATTTATAGTAACCTATAATTTATCAAAATTAAGCTATTGAAACCAAATTGGAATTTTGGGGTTTTCTTAAACTTTTCCCTCTTTCCATATGTGCAATATTATTTTTACTTTCCTTTTCTCCCTTGTGCCTTCTACTTTTTTCTTCATCTTGTGTGATTCCTTCGGTGGTGACACTTTCTTTCATCATTGGTGTGGGTTGTGATTTTCCTGCTATTAGTTGGGATGGAAATTCATTGCATGATGGTGGGATGTTTTTGGTAAGCATCCCATGTCACTTACTTAATTTTATCCGAGATATATATCCCAAGTAATGACAAATGAGATCTTTTTTGGGTGCTTCATTTTATCACCTTTTGACCAAAGTGTGATTCCACCATGCTAATAAAGTTAGCATACCCTAGGGCATTGTGTATATGTGTACTTCCCGTGGTATCCTTTAATTTTTTTAGGTTCTCCTTTATATTTTTTAACCATGTTCCCAACCTATGAGTGTCTTCCCATTGTGTGTATGGTTTTACAAGAACATATTATGCAAACTTCTCAAATGGGTAATATATAATTCCCAAGTCGATTACCCCTTCTAGTACTCTTTAATGTGTGAAAGACAAGAGGATCATAATCTATTGATACATGAATTTTTTCCCCATAGTCTCAACAACATTTTACACATTTATATTATTTTCTTGCACTAAAAATTCAAGGCGAGTTAAAATCTTCATTTTGTTCCCACATGCAAATAACTATGTATGTAAATCCCAATGAGGATTGTTTACTCCCTTGGGTTCTTTTCCAAATTATTTATGAAATAAACTCCACTAAAATTATAATCGAATGGTTTTTTATTTCCCCTAACAGGATTCCCCTTCCTTTATGTAGTGATCCATATGTGGTCATTGTGGTTTTGTGCACTGAAGGTCTAGGTGTTTTATATGCCAACATGGATGTTTCTCTATTAGGAAACCCAATAGCCAAATAATTTTTGGTGGAATTTATGGGAACTACGTCTTGTAGACTAAAACATACATCATCATTATTATAGAGACACATTATTGTTTGCATCACTTATGAGTGATCTCCAAGGTATGATAATTTTGATAGTTGTTCCATGACAATTCCCCACAATAGATATTTCATGACCATTTCTCTTCCTGCCGCATTGATGTTAACCATAGGTTTGTTCACTCCACAAAATTGTTTGGACCTTGCTTGGAAATCATGGTGTGGAAAAATTATCCATTTAGTTTTTGAAGCATTGTGTTAATACCCTACTCTTCCATCATGCTTTGGACTTTAGGCTTGATTGGTTGAGTAAAATGATATGCCATTCTTTCTTGTGGTTGTGATTCTTTCTTTGAATTAAGTGTGATGCACTTACTCTCTCAATATTTCAACTTTGAATTTTTTTCTTTCCTTTTGCACTTGATCTCAAACAAAAAAAAATGTGTTTTCTCTGCCACTTGCCCCCTTTTATACCTTTTTCTCCATTGATGTGTCCTTTTTCCATTCATTTGTGACTCAATTCATCATCTTAAATGTACTTATCCATTGGACACTTTTTTTATCTATAACTTTCCTATTTAGTTCACTTTCCATGAAATCTACCTCATTTGATGCTTTACTCATTCGAAATATTTAATCTTGTACCATGTCACATTTTTGAATTCATTCATTCTTTTGGTGTCTTTTCCTCTTCTTTTAGATCACACAATGTTCCCAAACTTATTCATTTCATTTATTTATGTTTGTAAATCCAACTAACTTTTCCTTTACCTTATGACTTTAATGGCCAATTGATTCTTCTTCTTACCCCTACTCACACTTAACCAAAAATTCATCAAATATATAAAACTTCTAACTACCACATGATGCATTAAATTAAAAATCCTATTCTAAATATATTCCAGAGGAACATATTTCTTGTTCTACTTCTACGCATTCATGTATTGTATGTTAGTGTAGGATATTATTTATTCCATTTATTTATTTATGTGGATTATTCCTACACTTTAGGAGTTAGCTTGCTTAGGTGTATTTAGTCATAGGAGTTACACTTGGAGTTAGTCACAGGAGTTACACTTGGCCATCATTGTTAGCTAAGTGGGAGTTACTCTTTTTTTTACTATGCCAAGTGTGGGAGTTATTTTTTGTTTGGGCTCTTTTTCCACTAATCATGGAGGAGTTACACATTCACTCTCCTATATGTACATCTTCATTTGTGAGCTATTCAAGCAGTGTATTTGGAGAAATATTGGCTTTGCTACATATTGAGTTATTTTTGCACTTTCATGCTTGTTAGTTATTTCATTTTTACAAATAATGTGTATGCGTGTTTCTACCAAAGATACTTAATGATACTATGATATGGTATCAAATTTGGATAGAGAAAATGTGTCCATTTTCAATATAGTTGCAAGTTTGAATTCTTCATTTGGTGACTAACATATCTCGTATGCAAAGATTTTAACTCTGTGTTAATATAAGTCATTGTGCAAGTCATATTTTACATGGAGTCTTTTCATGAAAACTGGATTGTGTCATTGATTTTATAGGGTAGAAAAACCAAGGATCAATAGTAAACTCAGCCATAATCTAAGACACTATTTTATGGTCAAAAATTTTATTTTTGGTTAAACTGATCAAAGTGTATAGAGATTATTTTCTAGAAAATCTAAGATATGGGTATTTCGGGTTTTTGTAAAACATAAGTGGGTTTGTTTTAGTTGTTTTCTATGAGAAACTATTTTTCACATGAGATATGGGTATGAGTGATTATTTGCAGTGGTTACAACTAAAACTCCATCAATGATGTTTTTGTGTTTGTGTTGATTTGTAGGTTTGTACAAGATTAATGGAGGATATTTAAAGTAAAAAATCAATCTTGGGCACCTCCATTTGCTTCGAGATATGCTCTTTTAGTTATTTCAGACTTTTCCATTTAGTTTAGGCACCTCATTTTAAGGGTTTGACTCTTGTAATGGGGTTTAAATATATTTTTATAGACATGTACATCTCCAATGGCTCCCTCTAAGTAGTTTTTTTGTTTTTGTTGGAATAGTATAAAGAGTCAAAAACAAAGCCTTATATTGTTTGTTTAAATCCCTTTGTATTTTCGCTTGTCGAAGACGAAGGGTGAGGTCCGGTTGGCGGAGGTAAAAACCCCCTCACAAGCAAAAAAAAATTTCTCCTCTTTTCTTGTTGATTACAATGTTTGTATGCAAGGCCATGTTTTTTTAAATTAAATGATTTTTTAAGATGAAAATTTAATTAAATTATTAATGATGGGAAAAAAATTTTAATATTTTTAAGCGCTACTCGGATTTGAGTGTAGTTTTCTCAAAATTGCATTTTTTTGTTCTTGATCCATTGGTTTTGTTTTCATTGTAATCACCCTAAAATTATAAAATGCCAAATTTTTGGGTTATGATCATACAAGTGCATTTTTGGGTAAGTTTGATGTCTTGTACTCATCTCTCTTTTTGCATTCGATAAATGCATTTATGGCTAAATCTAACATCCATATGAATGTTCATTTGTCACATGTGATTATTTTACATTAATTTCTCTCATTTGTGGATGCACGATGGAAGAATTGTTTTATAAACTTCAACTTTGTAGGACCAAATCTACATCATGGCCTCCCCATACTTCTCGCTTGGTAGGGATAATTATGCATCATGGAATTTGAGCATGGAACGCTTTCTTACTCAATAAGATCTCTATCCATTTTTGTATAGATAAGTACCTTCCTCCAATAACCCAAATCAACTCGAAGATTGGCTCGACTCATGTGACATGATTCTTGGTCACTTGTTGATTTATATTGATATTTGTCTTCACCATCATACGATGCACAAAAACTATCCTCGCATTATTTGGAGACCCTTCAAAGATTGTAGTTCCTACTCCTTTTGAGACTGTTGTTTCCACCCCCATTTCATGTGATGATAGTTTTGTTGATACAAATTCACTTGTTCATATTCCTGATGATGAGGATTGTTCTTCTAGTTTTGATGACATGAGTATTGATGAGGATACATATCCTCCCTCTCTCGGTCACCTTTCATAGAATGTTGAATCTCCTTTGATTATCAACATTAGGGATCCATAAGACACTAGGTAGACATGTTCATAGTTCCATGGTGTTCCACCTTATTTCATTGCATTTTCCTCGATTCACTATCATTATGCAAAGATCTTCCTCACCTCTTACTTCTTGTGTTGATGATTTATTCCTTTTGGGAATTTATCTTTTTTTTTTAGAAACCTTTTTAGGAAGATTTTCTACCAAGCCTCAGATGTCTTTTTACATACCCTACTTGTGTTGTACTACATGGAGACACTCTTCCTTTTGCAAAGCCATCACACATTTGTGCTTCCTATGATTCATACATCTCCATTAATGGGAGTTCCCCTTATGGGATATCAGTCACTTATATTATTTCATAGATTGTCATTGATCCACATTTGCTTGTGGATTATCATTCTTCATTTGTGAGGGTTAGTGCATCTTCACTTCATATGGACATTCTTTCCACAAATGATCCATACCCATCCTCTTCCATATCTACTTTAGTGGCATTATCATTAGTTCTTGTGCACACTCTTTTTAGATATATGTCTTATTTTAGTTGTAGACCAACTTTAGAGTTCTTCATACTTTTGCCTTCGGTTTCCTTCATGGAGTGGGTAGAATTTCAATACACCCCCTTTTTGTTCTTCATAAGAGAAGAAACATTGTTTGATGAAGATGGACCTTCTTCAATCTTTAGGTGGAATACAACATCATCAACACTCTTCTAGGGGCCTTTTACACCTCTCCTCTTCTTTCTTTCTCTACTTTATGGGAGATTTTGTGTGTGCTTCTATGGGGCTTTTCTATGATGGAGACATTCTATACTTATCTTTTCTCTCTTTTAGGGGAGAGTTTTTTTTTTTTAGGAAACATCCAATCATTATATTAATATGAAACTTCAGTTACATACTCTACCATGCCAAGCATGGAAGCTAATAGCCATATCACTAGCCTTATAAACAAAAATAATCTTATGAACAATCATTGAAAAGAATCAAGGTTTATGATTTTCCTGATTTCTTCTTGAATCTTATCTTACCATAAAGGAGGTGACCCATAGTAAAGGATATCATTGTTGTCTAGAGCCCAATTTGCCAATCCATCTGCAACCTTGTTCCTCTGTCTGGGGATGTAGGTAAACTGAATTACTTGGACTTTCTACTGAAGATTTTGAATTTCACAAACCTCCTTGGCAATTCTCCACTGAGGAGGATATCCACTATTAGAATTACTCAATAAGTTCATCATGATTTTGGAGTTCGATTGGATTTTGATCTTTTGCCATCCTATTTTAATAGCTTCTTGTATGCCTCTACGGATGGCTTTAACTTCTACCACATTATTAGTGGAAATTCCCAAATTTTCAGCAAAGAGGAAATGGACTTCTCCTTCTCTGTTACGGCCAATCCCTCCCATAGCAGTTCTTCCAGGATTACCCCTGGATGCACCATCTGTATTTATCATCCCATCATAAATCTTCTCATCTTCCACTTGATTTTCAATCCTTTTCTCTTTCTTGTATGAAAGTGAGGCATAGTAGCTTCCTTAGGATCCAAAGAAAGTTGTTTATAGATATGTTCCCATTCTTGAGAGGGTTGATCTGGTAGAGAAACCTTATGTTTGAGGCTTTCTGTCAAGTTCATTTTTATTTTTTCCCAAACATATATAACAGCTCTACTAGTTTGTCGAAATATCCTATAATTTCGCTCTTTCCACGTATTCCAGAGAAGAAGTGAGATACCACTCCACATAGCTGAGAGCAAATTTTGTCCTTTAGGAATTGTTTTCTTCCAAGTGTCATTAACCTGTGCTAAGGATCCCAAACTATTCCATGGAAGTTTAAACAACCCAGCCAATTGTTGCCACAAAATAGAAACCCATGGGCATTGAAAGAAAAGATGCTCCAATGTTTCCTCATCTTGAGTACAAAGTTCACATCTAAATGGACCCCTGAAACCTCTTTTTAGTAGCCTATCACCAGTTAAAATCCTTTTATGAATGATAAGCCACAAGAAGAAACTTACCTTAGGCCATATCTCTGGCTGCCATATACGTTGAAACAAGGCTTTTTGAGGATGAGAACAACTTGTAATGAGGGATGTATATCCCGAAGCAACTTCATACTTCCCTGAAGAACTACCTCCCCATCTTAGCTCATCGATTCAAAAGAGAACAGAAGAGGTCATGCTGCTAGAATATTATTCAACAAATTATGATCTTCATACGCTATTCTAGTGGGCCACTCCATAAGAGGTTTCCATCTTGTCTCAGTACCCCAAGGTTGAATGTTTGTCTGAATGTAGTTACTTATCTTAATCCATCCCTTAGCTTGCATTTGTTCCTTAATAGGATGAAGTTGAGGGAAGATTGTGATAATTGGGGGTTGACCTTCCCAAGAATCTGTCCAAAAATTAGCCAATTGACCATTGTGAACTATCCAAAAAAGATGTTTTTTAATCAGATTTTCTCCACGTTTAATAAACATTAAAGTTGGAGATCCATTATTAGGAAGAGTTGTCCTAATTATCTTCTCTGGTCAACTGTTTTCCGCATATTTACCTCTGAAATTAACAACCCATAGATCGTCGGATAAACAATAAGCCTCCAATATAGCTTGGCTGCCAAAGCTATATTCTGTTGAGGATAGCGAAATCCCAACCCTCCTTTTTTTTTGGTTTGCAAAGAGATGTCCATTTCACAAGTGACCATTTTTTTTTCCTGAGCCCCACTCCATAGAAATTTTTGACATATGGAATCCATCTTTTTAAAATAGTACTTGAATATTCAACATGGATGCCACATAAATTGGCATCACTTGGAGAACCGCCTTAATAAGAGTCATCCTTCCTCCTGTAGACAACCATCTGTTTGTCCATTTTAGGATTTTTTTGTTCGAATCTATCCAAGTAACCATTTCCAATCTTTGGACTTCTTTGGAGCTAGAGGAATACCCAAAAATTTCTTTAGGGGGAGATTTTTTTCCACTTTGGGTTTTGTCCTTTCTCCTTTATGATAGATTTGTATTGTACATGGGTACCTCATCGAGGCCTTGTTTCTAAGACCCTCTTTATTTTCCGCCCACATGAGTTATGATTAAGGGGGTGTTAGTGTAGGATATTATTTATTCCATTTATTTGTTTATGTGGATTATTCATACACATGGTTTTTATATACTTTAGGAGTTATCTTGTTTAGGTGTACTTAGTCATAGGACTTACATTTGGAGTTAGTCACAAGAGTTACACTTGGCCATCATTGTTAGTTAAGTGGGAGTTACTCTTTGTTTGACTATGCCAAGTATGGGAGTTTCTTTTCTATTTTGGATCTTTGTCCACTAATCATGGAGGAGCTACATATTCACTCTCCTTTATGTACATCTATATTTGTGAGTTATTCAAGGATTGTATTTGGAGAAATATTGGCTTTGTTACATATTGAGTTTTTTTGTAGTTTCATGTTTGTTAGTTATTTAATTTTTTTGCAACTAATGTGCATGTTTGTTTCTACCAAATATCTTTATGGATACTCTAATATTGTAGGATTTGAGCCTACTACGATTTATTCATCATGGTAGAATGTTTCAATGTAGATCCCACTTGATACTATGGTGCCTTATTGAGTTATATGATGTATGGTATATGGCTCCTTCCATCATATTCATAATTTTTCTGGGTGCATTATAAACCTAATTTTATATACTAACACCATGTGTTTGGGTTTGAACTCCTTGGTGCAAAAATTATTTTCATGCGATGCTTTGTAACTTAAATTATGAGCTTTCTAGTTCTACTACGTAGTCATCATGTTCTCCTATATTCTTGTCCAATCAAATAGCTTGTATTACATAGATTTTATTTCACTTGGTCATGTTATCATTACAATGTATTCCATTGGCATAACCACTTATATTCCATATACCAATTGAAATGGAGTATATCATGTACTACATTTATATTTTGTCCTATAATCCCATTGTATTGTTTGTATTTTATCCTCATGATCATCCCTTTGAACATTATAGTTTTTGTAAGCATCCTTTATGTAACTGTTATCCAAAATGTGCCCCTACTCATTTTGTGGCTAACTCCTCTCATTCTTCCCTCTCTTGTGCCTCATCAAAAAAATTTGCTTTTGTGACTCAAAACTTTCTGGAAATGGCACCATTGGATAGAGCTCTTTCTCAACTTTCCAGAAAGGTAAAGTTTTCCTCCAAACTCCATGTATTTTTGAAGTTATGGCTCAGCGGAGTTTTTGGAAAAATTTCCCCAAAGGCCTCAGCCTAATGAGATTTTGCCACGTGGCACCTAGAGTGGCAGAGCGTGGGGAAATTTTGGAAAATTTTCCAAATGACCAAAAAGGTGCAAAAATTTGAATTTTTTCCCACTGACCCGATTTGGCCCTGTTTTGCCCTAAAACTTCAAATCGCCATATCTTTTGATCTAGAGCTCGGTTTTCACGTTATTTATATCAATGGAAAGCTGGTGAAATTCTCTACAAGATTCTGGGGTTATTTTGCATTTTGGTGGAGTTTGGAGAGAGAAAATCAAGAAACACCTCTGGCACGTGGTCATGGACAGAAATGACGTTTCAACCACCATTTTTAATGAAGAATGGCTCGCATTCTCTCCCAGCATGGTTAAAAATGTCAGGGAATGGGTCTGTCAGGGTGCCCATGCTGTTTTGATGGCATTTTGGTCAATGGTTGAACCCCTTGCATGTTTTCCCATGTTTCTCTCTCCTGGGGTCGTGGTTTGCACTGTAAAAGCCAGAATGAGTTCATTTTGCAAGGGAGACACTTTTTCAGCTCTGCAACTTCCTTTTTCTTCCTCCTTGGCAGAATTTGTGAAAAAATTTTACCTTTCCATGTAATGCAGCACCTTTTCTTGCCTCTAGATCACTGTAATGTCTTGTATTGATGCGAGATGTTGATATATGTTACGTGATTAAAATCCTCCAATCCTTTCATATATCTATCATTTCTTTCTTGATCTTTCATTACATTTTGAGCATTTGTGCATGTTTTGTGTTGTGTTTCCTTGTGGATTGTGTATTTCATACAGCATCAGGTGTCTACAACTCCTTTGGTGCATCACCTATTAGCATTAGTTCTTTCTTTTTTTGCATTTTCTATCCTTGTCCCTTTGGAATTTAGAGTAGATTTAGGAGTTTAAACCTCTGCAATTGTGCAAGTGAAATAGCTGATCAGAGGAGTTGAGGAACCAACCTCTAATCTGGAGATTCCTCTTCCATTTTTGCAATTCCCACACTTGGGAAGAGGATTCAATGTTGTGCAATCACACTGGATGCTTAGAATGATCAAATTAGAAGCCTAAGCAACATCCTTTGCTGATTTGCAACTTTGTAACCTTGTTTTTGCCTCTTCCCACCCATTTTTGCAGGTGGTAAGCCATACTTTGGTGGTGTGTAATCATAAATTATTTTTTGAGGACCTTGATTGTGTTATTGATGAAATGAGTTTCTCATCACTCACTAACTTTTGTAAGAAACCATATCTTGTGATAATGTTTTCATATTAAAACTTAGAAGTATCTCTTCTACATAATTAGTAATGGTTGTGGATTTTACCATCTTATTAAATTAATTTTTCACAATTATTATATATCTTTTCTTTGACTTTGTGGATGGTGGATGAATTGGACCTATAAAATCTATACCCTGTCGCTTAAATGGTTGCATATCTAGGACCGATTTTAATGCAAGCTTGTCTCTTTAATTTGGATTTTCAATCAATTGGAAAACATCGTAGTGCTTCACAATATGGTGTACATCCTAAAACATAGTTGGCCACCAAATCACAATCTATAGGATTTTGCTTATTGTCATATATCTTCCAAAATTTCCACCTATTATTCCTTCATATCCTTCTCAAATAATTGCCTCCCTTTCATGTTTTAATGCCATTGTGCACAATACCTCATCTTTTCCTAATTTTTATAGGAACCCATTGATGATTGTGAATGGTAATGGTCAGTGATAATACGTATTCTCTCTCTTTATATAATGATATGAGAGAACCCCATACTATAATAATTGTGCAATTTCCCAAGCTATTATGGAACTATGACTAATCGAATAAATGTGCATATGAAGAGTCTTCATTCAACTCTTCTAGTTCTTTCCCCATTTTTTCATACTTAAATGGTCTAGTTCTACATTTTATCAAAACGGTTTGACATTAATATAAAGTGTATATTCATGAAATAACATCAACCATCTAGAAATCATTCCTCTTAGCAATGACTTATTCACAAGATAACACAATGTTTGGCGATACATAAATAAATAAAAATGGTGTCACCAATATATATTGTTTGAATTTATGGAGTGTGAAGACTATTTCTAATTCCTCCCTTTCCATTTTTGTGCAATTCTTCTTTGTAGGTAAAACATTTCAGCATGCGAGATGTATAGGATGGTCAATACCTCCTTCTCTTGGTTGTGTAAGAATTATCCCTATTAAAGTTCCATGTGCATCAACGGGTAAGTGCACGGAGTTGGGGAAAAAAGCGGATAATTTTTTGATTTGAAGTGAAACTTGAGAGTGTTTTAGCAAAGTGTGATCATGTTATGAAATATTACAATTGGTAATTACCAAGCCTAAAACATGAGATCATTATAACGTGCTCACACTATAACACAAGCGTGTTATAATGCACTCGCATTCCTATGTGTAATGTGTTATATGTGCTTGTGGGAGGGATATATTTACTAAACTAAATGGTTTAAGAATATGAAATAACAAAGTATAAATATTAATAAATGAAAAACTTAATTATAAGTTTTTCATTTATTAATCTTTATACTTTATTATTTCTTATACATTAAATATATTTTAGTAAATTTAAGAAACTAGGGTTATTTTTCACCTTATGGAACTACTATCACAGCTCCATCAATCACGGTTTAGAAGATAGTTTTTCATAGTCTAATCTGGTCAATACCTAGGTATTTTTAGGATTTTAGCATTTAATATTCAGCCTAAAGTTTTTAGGGTTTAAATTCTACAATCGATGTCTATTTTGAGAAATAATATAGTCATTATTTAGGTTTTGGGGCCTTTTGGATTGTTTACTGACATTTGTATGAGTGTTAAATGTGTCAAAACTATATTTTATAAACCTCAAAACTCCCAAAGGTAGCAACAATTGCTCAAATATATGGACTCGTGAAATTCCTTATAACACATAATAAATCAAAACACATATGTAAGTTTTTTTCGATATAAATAATCAAGGAAATGGTCATCATGAGGTCTTTGAAGGATCTATAATATCATAAGGAAAATGGGTGCAATCAAAAAAATCATGAGGTCTGTGAAAGATCTGAAACATCAAGAGCTTCATCGAGATTCAAATCATCAAGGGAATGGTCATCAAGAGCATGATAAGAGAAGCTCACCATGAGTGATGGTGGCAATAAACATCTCAGGATAAAAAAATAATTCATATTTTATGAGATTGTTTCTAAACACTTAATCAATGTTTGGTAATGAACTCACATCTTGCAAGTTATGGAGGTGGAATTTGTAGTGTTTTAGTACAGTGTGGAGGTCAAGAACATGGAATTCATTATCAGAATTCCTCCAAGTTTCATTTAGGGATAAATCCTTCTATCAGGAGGAGGAAACCTATCTCCATGAGGATCAATTGAGAAATAGGGTGTCCATACATCATAAGCATGCTTCCACTCAGGTGACATCTTGGGCAGGGAGGTGAATTATGAGATTAAGAAGAGATCATCATGTTCAAAGGTGAAAAGTGAGGCTCAAGGAGTGAATTGATGATCATCATATCCTGAATCTACCATTGTGTCCAAATCTCTTCGAGAAACAAATCAAAATGAGCTAGTCAGGCTATTGAGGCATCTAGGACCATCATGTGTGAAGGATCAAAAAGTCACCTATTCTCATGAAAGGGATATGAGAAAGAAGTGTATGAACATCCTAAATCTAATTGGATGATTTTTCGGAAGGGTAAGAGGATGATATTCATATGGAGATGTTTTCATGTGAATTGACTAACCCAAAAATTCAAAACTTAAACCATGAAAACCAAGCCACAATGTGAAATCTTGCTCCCAAATCTTCTTGAATCCCTCTTCGGGCCAACCTGCCTTCGTGTCATGATCAAATTTTCCTTGAAGGTATTCCTAATGCATTTGGTGAACATGTATAAGTTTTAAAAAAGGTTTAACAAGGTCCATTATTCCATTCATTGAAGTGTAGTAAAAGACTAATTCTCTCGACAAGCCTAGAAAGGTCAATTTTGGCCATTTCAGAGACTGTGCACATCCTCTGAGAGGGTTATGAAAAAGTATTAAGTATCCAAAAGTGGTATTTGAAATCCTTGAAGGTGTTGGAAGTAATTTAGCAGATTAAGGAAAAAATTTATCAATCGGGGATAGTCTATTAAATAATGGGTTTTAGGTGCAATGAATGAAAGGTCAAATTGTGAACCTTGACTTCTTTGGCTAATTCTCGGGAGCTCCATAATGAGTTAGGAGAAAAACAAGTAGGCACCAAAAATATTGAATAATCCTTTACATTGTGGGAGCATCCAATTTTATCAAAGGCCACCAAAAGTGATGCTAACAATCATCTCATGCTCTCAAGCAATACATACCTCCCTAGAGTGTTTCTAAACACTTAATTAATGCTTGGTAATGAGATCAATGTGTTTTGGAGGTCGGTAACATGTGATTAACCTTCAATTTATAATTCCATTTGGATAAAATAGATCAAAATGGTGTTCTACGCAATGGTATTAGAGTTTTCTCCGCATCCACCTTTCAACCTTACATCTACCTTTCAACACACCCATACACCTTACTCAAGCACACCTCAATGCTCCATTACTCCTTTATCCATCATCTTGAAATATTTTCAACTTTTGGATCTTTAAGACTCTTTGTTTTCTCAAGCTCTAAATAATATTCTCAACTATGTTTTTCACCTTCATTACCTCTAAAATTACCTCCTTCCTAGCCCTCAAACTGGGCATTAACATTACTAGATTGTATTTGCACATTCCTTTGCTTTTATTCTTATTCCAACTTGTACTAGGTATTTTGAAACTCTTTGTCTTCTTATTACCTTCCTCCACACTTATAAAGGACTCTACCAGTCATAAGTATTAACTTTTACAATGAATATTCTACTCTAGGCCCTTAAGACTGGGCACACATAGTTAGGATTGTGAACAAAAATTAATTTAAGAAATCATCCTTTAGATGGCTTATTACCTTTTCTTGAATTTTACAACACCAAGTCCTCATGATCAATTCCTAAAATAGACTCAAGGATTCCATTGAATCATTATGTTCATGTTACATACTACTAAACTTCTAAAACAAGGTATAGTCTAGTCTAAGTAATTCTTTCTATCTATTTTCCATTCCTTGGACACTGTGAGGGTTCCATGAAGCCTTGAACACCATTATAGATAAGAAGACAATCCAAAACAAGATATTTACATGTGAAAATGTTTTGCAAAATAGTCTCTAACCTCCAAATATGATATCTCAATCTGAGAGGATTGTGCAACTTAACACCTAAGCCTATAACATACCTAGAGCTAGTTTAAATATTCAAATTATACATTTGGAGGGAAACTCTCTATTCTTTCCTATGGAGTCCAAATGGACTAGTACAAGTTATGACCATCTCAAGTGGACCCAAGACACCCCTAGTCACCTAAGAAATCCAAAATTTATTATTAACAAGATGCTCCTGCATCACTAGAGGAAGATAGCACAGTGAATGAGAAGCCTTATTTTTAATTAAGGGCTTAGTTGTTATGCTTCAAAATTTTAATTTCCATGCAAGTTATTTTGGCCATTCGGAGCTAATAAAACACCCTCTAGGAGAGTTTAGGAAAGATATTAAGCATCAAGAGGTGATTTTGGGGAATATTGGAAGTTTTTAAGGTAATTTAGGAAGATTTAGGAAAGGTTTCATCATTTAAGGACTATCTACTCAACATCAAGTTTTTAGGTGTAGGGAACAAACACTCTAATGGTGAAACCTAACTTCTCTAGAAAATTCCAGGAGCTTTATAAGGAGTTAGGAGGAAAAAAATATGCATTGGAAATCTACGTGAATCCTCTACATGTTGGATACATCCATTTTTATCTAAGGCTTGAAGGTTTCATGAATAATTTCAAAATAGTGAAGCTGCCCATTCCTTTGCTTTTATTCTTATTCCAACATGTATTTGCACATTCCCTTTTGACCCCATTTCCATGCACTTACCCAAACATATACATGAAATGTTTTGTTCCAATAAGGAAATACTAATATAAGTTTCAGTAACTAGATTTTTTTAACTATGTGAAAGAATTTTTGCATTCTATAGTCCATTAAATCTAAGCCTCTTTTGAAAACAGGTGTTCTATTGATTACACAATAGTAGCATAACCCTTGATAAATTTCCTACATTACCCATATGTCCCAGAAATGCACACAATTCATATGGGTTCATGGGATGCTTAAGCCCAATTATCACTTCAATTTTAGCAAAATATACCAAAATTATGTCTTTGCAAACAACATGTCCAAGAAACATTCAAAAAGGCACAAATAAGAAGCATTTCTTTAAATTTAATGCAATGCAAAATTCCCTACATATTTCTAATAGGAAAAGGCTTCCCAATCATCGTTATATCTTCTATATATTTCCCACCATATGGTTTCATAACTTTCAATGCATAATATAATACGCTAGCCCTCATATCCTCCTAGGCTACATGCTCCTAAAACTTAATCAATAAGTTGTACAAATTAGAGGTTACAAAGTATTGTAGGCTTTGTCTTTCCTCAACGTGAACCATCCTCATTGGTATGAATTCATGAGATCTTTCCATCCAATGATTTAAATCTAAACCATAATCTCCACTAATAGTAAAGTGGCTTCCCATGGAATGTGACTTTATGTATTGGGTTTGGTGTAATTTTGATATGTATGCACCAATTCATATAACATGACTATCTCATACTTGGTAGGAGATTTTATGGTGTATTATGGATCCTCTTCTAAGATTGTATTCTTAGATCACACAATATTTTGGATATCCTAATTATTATGTAAATGTTACACGAAGTTTTGGTAGATAATTCCCTTTTATTACGGTTTCCATCCTTATTTATAGATCTACCTTGAACCAAATTTTAGTATCATGCACATAACAATAAAATGTATCTTTTCTAATGATATACATATTTTTTCTATTATGTTCATGGGTATAACAATAATAGATCCAAGTGAGCTTTTATCTAATTAATGATTGTACTACTTGTCATTTTCCTATTGTAGGCCCATTTCATCCCAATCATAATAGGGTAGTGTTTTCATTTTTATTAATGTCAATGACTTCAAAATCACCTTCAGATTGATATATCCTACCCATATGTCCACATTTTCTATTTTTCCAATTGGTTCTACCTTTCTATAATTTGTTAGGCTCAACATTATAGGGATATATGCTAGTGATGGTGCACCCATGGTTTCCCATCTAGATCTTCGAATTATATTTATAGTGCTCATGAATTCAAATATTGTGTCTCGTATTTCTTATCCTCTCAAAACTATATTTAACCTTATACCTATTTCCCATGGTTTCTTAGTTTTTACATGCCATATGGGCTTGTTGGATAGCACAAATCCATTGGATATACTTTCCAACAAATTCTACAATAAATAGAGATGTTTCGTGAAATATATTTATTACACAATATGTTCACTATCCCCAAAATGTTTGTAAGTGTGGCTACCACTCCTTCTAGTTTCATAACTCTCACCTTTTCCCATATACATGTGCTTCAACTTCTCGTATGTTTTGGCTACATGCGTCACTATTTTGAATAGAATTTACTAGCCCTTTATCCTCTTCCAATAGTTATTTCTACCTTTTTGGAGTTGGATATATGTAATCATGTGCATGACATATTTAAGGCTCAATAGGAATCTCTAAAGGTCCTAAGCCTTGTTCTTATTTACAATATAGTAATAGCTTGGACATTCATAGTTTCTCTAGGAACCACATTAATCATTTTAACATTGTGTAGTTGTTTTTATTTCCTTCATTTTGAAAGTCTAAAATTTATTTTGTATGGTATTGCACAACTACTCTAAAATATGCACAATACAAATCCCACATTGGATTTGATGGGAATTTTCACACAATATAATTCATTTCTTTGTAAAGATAACACGCTACTAGTTGTCTTGAAGGTTGAGGCCCTTTCTTCCTTTCTTGATAACCCCCTTTATGTGCATTGTATGGCCTATATGGAGCATTCCACCTTTGATTTTGATTTAGGTATCCTCCATAAAAATGTTGAGGTGTAGGAACACTCCATTATGGTATATTTTGTGGTGAAAATTGACCGCCCCATAATATTTTACATATAATATAGATTCCATCTTATACTTTTTGTGGAGATTACAAATCCCATTATGCACTATGTTGAGGAGATGGAATGGCCCATCCTGATGCTATAGCCATTTCTAGCTTTGAAACAAGTGGTTGAAACTCAGAGCCAATTACATATAGACTATAAATACATTTCTAGTCTCTTCCTCTTTCATGTCAATTAATGCCCTACAATCTTTAGATTCATGCATAATGGATCTACAAAAATTACACTCTATGATCTAAGGATGAAACACATAGTGCTACATCAAATGCTATTTATTGGTAGGATAACATGTACCCTACATATTTCACAATATGTTTCTCTCTCATCTAGAGAAAATAATGGTTTTTTTATATGATCCCTTGGGCAGACATTCTTATGACTCCTTTCATCTCCACAATATACACACCAAATATTGAGCCTAGGTTTCATTCCTTCTTGTAATTTTCCAACCTTCTCATTATTGCATCTAAGTTAGTTTCACTTTTTCTACTATCTCCTACATTATCCCCAAGTATTCAATATTTTCCACTTTTATTGTGGCCTCAATTATTTTTTCTTTGGTGGTAACTTTTTGTGGGAAATTGCAAATCTAATATTTCTATGTAGTCCTTCCACAAACCAAACATCCTTACTAGCATCATCAAAATTTAAATTGGTCTTGTTCTTTACACAGAAATCCTCATATCATATTCCATTATAGATTCTCATGTTTTTTTGTTTAATCTCTTTTAATTCTTGAATTATTTTCCCCTTGTACTTCTTCATCTTGAATTCTTGAATAAGGGCATCCAAAACTTTGTTCAAAATGTTTTTCCACTAAAATTCATAGAGTGGATAAAATATAAAGCTCTACCATGTAGTGATCCTATGAGTTCATATTTATTTTTGTTCTAATCGGTTACTCCTTTCATGCCCCACCACATGTCAAAAGTTAGTAAATAGTGGTATAGATAAGTAGATCCATCATAAGGCTATAATCTTGCATAAATATTTCTATTGTGGGCCATGATTTTGCACTGTAATTGTCTGTCCTCTTAGAATATCATATTCAATAGGATTTATTGAACTATTACTGGAACTTGGATAAGGATACCCAATGAGATGATTATTTCTCACACCCATACCCACACTTGCATTATTGGATTCACACTTACATTCCTCATCATCGAAGACCCACTACTATATTTTGTACATTTAGGAAAGCTTACTCTATTATGCTTAGGTATTACAAATATGTTATCACTCACGATCTCCACTTCTTCATTCATTATTAATCAAAAGCCATATGTACAACAGCTAACTACCTATATTACGCTTTGATTCCCTAAAAATATATTATACACTTATTATTGCAAGTATTGTAGGTAATGTTGTTTACACCATGTATGGCCGGCTCATTTTCTCCCATAATTCTTCCAATCTCCCTTGATGTGGTTTTATTTCTTACAAATACCTATTTTTCCCAATCATTCAAATAATCCCAAGCTATCAATTCCCTATTTAGATCAAGGGACATACATCCTAGAAGAGGGCTATTTTCATCTTCTATTAGCTCATGTTGATCATGTATGACTTCTTTATTGAGGACTTATTCTTTCTTACCTATCGATGTCATGGTATCTAAGATGAATTTTTTTGGTCTAAGCTCCCACTACTTAAACCTACTCTTGACTATTTCTAATCCTTAATCCTTCGCGTCTCCTTCCTTTTCATTATTAACTTCTATTCTTCTTCCAAATATGTAATCAAGGTCCATGGTTGCTTCCTAGCCTCTCATTTGCTTCCATCATCTTATTTTCTTTTCTCCTCTATCCTTTTAAGAGGTTCCATTCTTCCTTCCTCATCTACTTAACCTACTTTAATCCTATTAACAATTGGTTTAGAATTCATCATCATAGCACTTGAACTTCCCCATCTATTGTCTTGTCTAGCTTGTCTTTAAAATCATTTTATTCTTCTCGTTAACCCTTATCAGATCCTTTAGGGGCCCACTTTAGTCTTATCCCTTTCCCCTATATCCATATTCTTCTAGGACTACATCCCTTTGGCACCTACCCTATTACTCCATGTTGCATGAAATTGGCATTGTGGCCTTTTCCACAACTAGAATATTACCAAGAAAGGGAGTTTGAAAATTTTACCTTGTAATCCACTAATAAAATGCTCTTCTACATAATCATATGTACATAAATTTTGCACTAAAATTTCATTCATGTACCCTTAAATGGTAGTTTACATCCAATAGTCTACAACTCATGTCCATTTAGTGTCCAATTTACATAATTTCTCTATTTTCTTATCCATACATTCATATTTTTCTTTAGTTTCACACCTAAAATAGTAATATCCAAATCAAAATAACCATGCAACTAGTTTTCGTGGGAGTTCACACCATAAAATCTCATGAAAATATCTCTCTTTATATATATGCTATATCATGATCCTTTCTATAGGAATTCCCATCACATATTATTCATCTTCTGTAAAATGGTCCATCTTCCCCTTGTTAGTGTAGGTTATTTTTTATCCTTTTATTTATTTATCAGGGTAATTATTACACTTGTGTTATCCCTACACTTGTTGGGTTAGCTTGCTTAGGTGTACTAGTTGTGTGGAGTTAGCTTACTAGCTATGTTGAGTTAGCTTCTCAATTATGTGGAGTTAGCTTACTAGTCTTATGGAGTTAACTTAACTACCAAAGATCAGTTAGTGGGAGTTTTTCACCACTGATTTAGGTAGTATTTGCACTTCCCTCCTCCTATATGTACATCTTTCTTATTGAGTAATTCAAGTCATTGTATTGTAATGTATTGAGCATTATGGATTATGATGGATTTCCATATATGGTATTTTAGCTCTTCTATTTTGTAAATCTAATGTGGTGTGCTATTATCATATGAGATCACGGCTTGGAACAATATTCTTATCATTCCTTTCATGGTATCAGAGCTATAGATGATGTAGACATCCATCTATAAGTTTTTCTTTGCAAGCAAGGGTTTATTATTTTCATGTATTTAGAATTTGTTAGCAATTTTCTGCAGCATGTATTTTTATGCAAAAAGAGTGCACCATTGGATTTGGAAGGTGCCAAAACCCTATAATCAATCTGTAAACTTGACCATGTTTTGAGACAGTCAAATCTAGATGCAGATATGTACCCTCTAGGTGCATTCTTTTATCCATTGGATATAAGCGTGTACCTTTCGAATGCATTCTTTTACCCTCTAGATATTTCAGTTTTGGATGTATTCTTTTATGCAATGGACACAAATATGTACCCTCTGGGTGCATTCTTTTATCCATTGGATATAAGCGTGTACCTTCCAGGATGCATTCTTTTACCCTCTGGATATTTTAGTTTTGGATGCAGTCTTTTATCCACTAGATGCAAATTTGTACCCTCTGGGTGCATTCTTTTATCCATTGGATATAAGCATGTACCTTCCGATGCATTCTTTTACCCTATGGATATTTCTATTTTGGATGTAGTCTTTTATCCACTAGACGCAAATCTATACCCTCTGGGTGCATTCTTTTATCCATTGGATATATAAGTGTGTACCTTCGGATGCATTCTTTTACCCTCTGGATATTTATGTTTTGGATGTAGTATTTTATCCACTGGACGCAGATTTGTACCCTCTAGGTGCATTCTTTTATCCATTGGATATTGACGTGTACCCTCTAAATGCAATGATTTACCCTCTGGAAATTTAGGTTTTGGGCGTAGGCTTTTATCCTTTCGTCGCAAGCTTGTATCGTGTGGATGCACTCTTTTACCATTTGGACATTTAGGTGTCATGTGTACCTTTTAAAAAAAGATCAGCATTAAAATATTATTTTTAATAGCAAAACCTTCTAGAGCTCATAAATTTTGATCTGTAGCTCAGATTAAGGTGATCATTTTTTTGAAATTGTGTATTTTTTCGAGATCTACGCATTGGTGACATTTTTATACACATATTTCAAATGTAAAAGGTACTTTTACTCATTGTAATATTTATATGCACTCAATTATAAAGTTTCAAATTTTGGAGGGTGTTATAATCACTTGTGGATGTAATTTCGGTTGAGCTCGACATCCTAAAATTTTGGGTGTTGTATTCTTGTATCTATGGGTGTATACATTTATATCTCTCTTGTTTGTTGAGATATTTTGGATCTATATTTTTGACACTTTTTTTGGCATGTTGATAGTCTCTCTTATGGGGGAGCTATTCTGGTGAATCCCAATGTTAGTTTTTCAATGTTCAAGTAGTTGATTTTGGAAACTCATACAGATATGTGGTATCACTCTACTCATTCAAAGTGGTATAGGAGGGTGTGGTATTGATATTGATTCTTTAGGTTTTATGTCCTTGCCTTATTACCTTGGATTTTCTTGGATCATGACACTCTTATTTATTTGGATATCATGTCCTTCCTTGTTGTCTTGGTTGTTATTGGATCATGACACACCTGTTTATAGCAATTGATCTTGCTCCTTGATTTTGTGTCATTGCCTTATTACCTTAGCTTTTTTTGTATCGTGGCACTCCTATTTATTTAGATCTCGTGTCCTTGCCATGTTGCCTTGGTTGTTCTTGGATCGTGGCACACCTATTTGTAGTATTCAAATTATGTTTGGTGTTTTTTTGCATTTTCGACATCACTTCATTAATGACCTCTCTTTCATGGAGCTATTGGTGAAGCCTAGTGTCGCTTGTTTTTGAGTTCTATGATCGAGCAGTGGATTCAAACCACAGTGCGCACCACACTTCTTCAACATTGTATGATTTTTGGAGCTGAGATTCTTAGGATATCTTACGGTGAGATTTTTTCTCTCTCTACTTTGGTTTTGGGCACCTTGTGGTGTCTAATTTTCCCGATTATTTTACGTGGGTACCTCATCGTGCCTTGTGGAGTCACCTTCTTTTCGCCCACCTAAGCTATGCTTACGGGAGGGTGTTAGTGTAGGTTATTATTTATCCTTTTATTTATTTATTAGGATAATTCTTACACTTATGTTAGCCCTGTAATTTTTGGGTTAGCTTGCTTAGTTATACTAGTTGTGTGGAGTTAGCTTACTAGTTGTGTTGAGTTAGCTTCTCGTTTATGTGGAGTTAGCTTACTAGTCTTATGGAGTTAACTTAACTATCAATATCAGTTAGTGATAGTTCTTTACCATTGATTTAGGTAGTAGTTTCACTTCCCTCCTCCTATATGTACATCTTTCTTATCGAGTAATTCAAGTCATTGTATTGTAATGTATTGAGCATTATGGATTATGAAGGATTTCCATATATGGTATTTTAGCTCTTTGTTTTGAAAATCTAATGTGGTGTGCTATTATCATCGAGATCGTGGCTTGGAACAATCTTCTTATCGTTCATTTCACCCCTTTATCCATCTATGTGCATCCCATTTTCCGTAGTCATCTTAACATTTTAAGGTCATGACAATAGAACCATTATTAGAAGTGGTCCCTAGAATAACTCATTAGGACATGCTACATGTTGTATTCTAGGGGAAACACAAGCTATTTCATTTACAAATATTAAAATAGTGCGCAATAAATTAGACATAACGGGTAATACAAATTACACAATAACTACATATCAAAAACTACATAAGGAAATATGTAAAGTAGAGAGAGATACAACCATAAAGTGGATTTTTATTATTGATATGAGTAAAGAACATGGACCAAAATTTAGAATATAATCAATATCAACCTTCTACATAATGTGCTTACATAGTTTTATACAATTCAAGGTGATTGTTGGTTTTCCAAAGTACCTTCATCTTTCATCTTCTATCAAGAGAGACTCTTCGCATTCTTCTTATACTTGGATAGCTTTATATATAACTTTTATTTTGTCTTATCTAAATAGGTATAGAAATTAGGAATTGTGCAATATACAAACAATTAAAAAATCAACCAAAGTTTTCTTTTTAAATTTCGTACCTTTCCAATAATCTCAAGGGCCTACAAACTCTATGGGAAGAAAGAAAGAAATTCCTCGTGCAAGGGATGTCTTCTTTTGTGAAATTGCAAGGATGAGGCCAACATCAATCATCAATTGAGTTGACTAAAGAATTATGCCAAGTTTCATATCTACAAGGAGAGTAATTTGGAAATTATGAATAGTGAATAAAATCACCCTTTTGATATACCCGCTAGTACATGAAAAATGTATTAAGTATATGAGAGCATAATGGTACGTGGTACATAGGTACTATGTGAAAATGATTTACTCTATAAATGACACCCACTTAATAAGAAGTCATTTTATGTAGGCGTATAAACCCTATCTACTCGAAGTATAGTGATATTCACAAATGAGCAATAGAGGGAATTGGAATATAAAGGTTTTCCTTATTTCTCCTTAGCTATTTATAGGGAATATGCTAGTGAAACTATTTTTGCAGTTATATTTGGAAATGGATGTAGTATTTTAACACAATGACATTACTTGTAAGTGCAAACCAAAGGCACTCGCTAATATTGACCGCAATTATTTGTTTGATTTGTAATTTTTTTGACTTTTCAAAATTTTGCTTGATTATGAAAAACAAAATCTATTGAATTGATTCACACAATAAAAAATTGACTTGTTTAAAATTAAAAATAAAAATAGCATTCCTTAATGGGAATACCTTCAAATTTTCCTCCAAAATATTAATTATTTATGTTTGTTCAATTTATCCTCCAATCTAAAATTGTATGCTTCTAATTAATGAGGAAAAATAAACTTAACTTGGCCTTTTGAAGGTTATGCTCCCACACGGATTTTAATTTGAAAGTAAGGAAATAAAGTTTAAGTGGAACTTATCTCTTCTAAGCCAAAAGTTTTTCACCAATGTTAGGCTAAATGGCTGCACGCGGTTATAGGTGTGACAACTAATGAAAAGAGCACATTTCTACTCAGCTAAAGGGCCAATATGCATATTTATGTGAATGTGAATGTGAAGGACTTTTCTAACTTTTAGCATTTCGTGGTAGTATTTCCTTGCATGTTCAATGTCCATGGAAATGTCACAAATATGGAGGAAGAGTGGCAAGTGGATCAGGTAGATGGAATGGCCTAAACAGTTGTTCTATCGATTGCACAATATTAGCATAACCCCTAATAATTTTCCTACATTATCCCATATGTCCCATGAATGCGCACAATTCATTTGGGTTTATGGGATGCTTAAGCCAAATTATCACTGCAATTTTAGCATAATCTCCCAAAATTATGTCTGTGCAAACATGATGTCCAAGAAACACTCCAAAAGGCACAAATAAGAAGCATTTCTTAAAATTTAGTGCAATGCACAATGCTCTACATATTTCTAATAGGAAAATATTTCCCAATCATCGAGATATACTTCCAAAACATCATGGATGAAATATTTGAACACAGTCACTATTACTTGAGATAATATTGTGGGTGCATTCTTTATCCTAAAGGGCACTATTCAGTACGTAAAACATCCTTGCTATATAGAAAATTTTGTTTTTGAATGGTCCTCCTACATAATTAGAATCTAGTGATAACAACTAAATACATATTTGAAATAGTATAACTCGTGGCCTGCTACTACCTCCAAGCTATCATTTGTAAAGGAGTTTGAAACAAAATGTTTACATAAGCATCATTAAACACCCTAGTCTCCACAAATTCTCATTTCTCCTATTTTCTTTGGTTGTGTAACTGTTCGACTTACCCAATCTTATTTTTCTATGGAATATATCAATCCTACTTCTATCATGCAATTTAATTCTTCTTTGAGTGTGTCCTTCATGTTCGGATTTAGTCTTTATTCATTCTTTTAGTTTGATGCACATTTCTCCCAAGGATGGATCTATCCATTTTATTTCATTGAATTTGGTCAGGAAAACATCTTCATAATCGTGTAATAATTGTAGAATCTTAAAGGTTTCATGTTATGTCCAATAGTCCCCAATAGTAGGTAACTTAATAATTCTTGGGGTCAATGTATTCTAATCTTTTTGCTCATGTTCATCATATTTTTCCCTTTTTTTTTTAAACCCTAGTGTCTTCAATTATCCAAGATCCTTCATTTTCCTCTATGTTTAGATTTGCAAAATAGTTTTTCCTTATTTTTGGAGTATCTTCCTTTGGTATTGGCATAATGTGCTCTAGTTTAAAAATTCTTTTGAGCTCCATATCCTCTTTGTTATCTAGATCTTCACCTTCTTCTTTTCTATCTCCCATTCTCTAGATGTGTTTTATGACATGCCTAGTACTTTTATTTTTATTTTGATGTCATGGTAATGGGTATGGAATCCTTACGCTTCCTCCCTTCTAAATATTTGAATTCAATTCCTTTTTTGGAAAATTTAGTCTCAAAATAGAGGAATATTTTGATCTTTTGTAATGTTATGTGCACCATAAGAATTTTATCTTCAAATATGAATGTCTAGATAAAATATTCTTGTAGTTTTCACCAATTGAATATTTCCCTTATTTCCTCTTGGTGCATGTACCAAGATCTTGGAATGGGTATGAGTGTTTATATGAATATATGAAACCACCACTATGGTTTAATTTGTGCATTTTCCATACATCGATGCATTCTTGAATATGTATTTTTGGGCACCGACTTGTACCAAATTTTGGTCATGCCTTGGTCAATCTAGAAGGTGGTGAAAATATTGCATACATCAAGCCCAATGCTTCGATCAATTCCAAGTTATTTATTTTATGTACTACCCACCGTGTAGTTGTGTCACAACTTTCAACACATAATATAGTACGCTAACCATCATATCCTCCCCGGTGTACATGCTCCTAAAACTTGATCAATAAGTTGTACAAATTAGAGGTTACAAAGTATTGTAGGTTTTGTCTTTCCTCAACATAAACCATCCTCATTGGTATGATTTCATGTTGCCTTTGCATCCAATGATTTAAATCTACATCGTAATCTCCACTAATAGATGTAGTGGCTTCCCATGGATTGTGAATTTCTCCATTTGGTTTGGTGTAATCCTGATATGTATGCACCAATTCATATAGCATGTCTATCTCATATTGGGTAGGGAATATTATGTTGTATTATGGATCCTCTTCTAAGAATGTATTCTTCGATTACACAATCATTTGGATATCCTAATTATTATGTAAAGGTTACACAAAGTTTTGGTAGATACTTCCCTTTTATTATTGGTTTCCATCCTTATTTGTAGATCTACCTTGAACCAAATTTTAGTAGCATGCACATAAGGAGAAAATGTATCTTTTGGAATGATATAGAAATTGTGTTCTATTGTGTTCATGGGTATAACAATAATAGATCCAAGTGAGCTTCTATCTGATTAGTGATTGTACTAATTGGCATATTCCTATTATAGGCCCATTTCATCCCAATCAGAATAGGGTAGTGTTTTTAATTTTCTTCATGTCAGTGACTTCAAAATCACCCTTCATACTAATATCTCCTACCCAAATTTCCACATTTTCTAGTTGTCCAATTGGATCTACCCTTCCATAATTTGTTAGGCTCAACATTACAGGAGATATGTTAGGATGGTGCACCCATGGCTTCCCATGTAGATCTTGGCATCATAATTATAGTACTCCTAAATTAAAATATTGTGTCTCTTATTTCATACCTCTCAAAAGTATATTTAAAATTATATCTATGTCCCACGGTTTCTTAGTTTTTACATGTTATATGGGCTTGTTGGACTACATAAATCCATTAGATGTACTTTCCAACAAAGTTTGCAATAAAATAGAGTGTTACGAGAAATTTATTTACCACACAATATGTTCACTATCCCCAAAATGTTAGTAAGTGTGGGTACCACTCCTTTCGAGTTTTATAATTCTCACCTTTTCTTATATACATGTACTTTAACTTCTCTTATGTTTTGGCTACATGTGTCACTATTCCAAATAGAATTTACTATCCCTTTATCCTCTTCCGATATTTATTTCTCCCTTTTTGGATCTAGATATATGTCATCATGTGTATGACATATTTAAAGCTCAATATGCATCTCCAAAGGTCCCAAGCCTTGTTACGCTTTGCAATCTAGTAATAGCTTGGAGATTCATAGTTTCTCTAGGCACCACATTAATCATTTTAATATTGTGTAATTGTTTTTATTTCCTTCATTTTGAAAGGCTTAAATGTCTTTTATGTGGTATTGCAATACTACTCTACAATATGCGCAATACACATCCCACACTTTGGATTTTATGGGAAGTTTCACACAATATGATTTAGTTCTCTGTAAAGATAACACACTGCTAAATTGTCTTGGAGGTTGAGGCCTTTTCTTCCTTTCCGATAACCCCTTTATGTGCATTTTTATGGCCTATATGGAGCATTCCACCCTTCATTTGATTTGGGTATCCTCCATAAGGACATTGAGGTGTAGGCGCACTCCATTATGGTAGATTTTGTGATTGACCACCCCATAGTATTTTATAGAGAATATGGATTCCACCTTAGACTTTGTTGTGGAGATTATGGAGCCCGTTATGCATTATGTTGAGGAGATGGAGTGGCTATCCTCATAATATATCCATTTCTACCTCTAGAACAAGTGGTTGTAACTACGGATCCAATTACATCTAGACTATAAATACATTTCTAGTTAATTCCTCTTTCATGTCAATTAATGCCCTACAATATTTATATTCGTGCATAATAGATCTACAAAAACTACACACTATGCTTTAAGGATGACACACATAATGCGACATCAAGTTCTATTTGTTGGAGAATACCCCATACCCTACATATTTCACAATATTTGTCTCTCTCATCTAGATAAAATAATGGTGCTCTTATCCATTACCTTGGGCATACATTCTATGATTCCCTTCATCTCCACAATTTACACACCAAATATTGAGCCTAGGTTTCATTCCCTCCTATAATTTTCTAACCTTCTCATTATTGTATCTAAGTTGGTTTCACTTTCTTTTATTATCTCCTACATTATGCACATATTATTCAATATTTTCCACTCTTATTGTGGCCTCAATTATTTTTGCTTTGGTGGTACCTTTTTTGGGAAATTGCACATTATTTCTACGCACTCCTTCCACAAACCAAGCAACCTTACTAGCATCATCAAAATTTAAATTTTTCTTGTTCATTACATCAAAAAACCTCATATCATATTCCATCACAAATTCTCATATTTTTGTTTAATTTCTTTTAAGTCTTGAATGGTTTTCCCGTGTACTTCTTCATCTTGAAATCTTGAATACAAGCATCCCAACTTCGTCAATGTTTTTCCACTAAAATTCATATAGTAGATAAAATCTAAAGCTTTTCCATGTAGTGATCTTATGAGTTCACAATTCTTTGTGTTCTCATCGGTTGCTCCTTTTTCACCCCACCTCATGTCATAAGTTAATAAATAGTGGTATGGATCAATAGATCCATCATAAGGCTATAATCTTGCATAAAGATTGCTAATGTGAGCCATGCTTCCGCTTATAACTATCTTCCCTCTTAGACTACCCTACACAATATGTTTTGTTGAACTATTATTGGAACTTAGATAGGGATACCCAATGAGATGATTATTTCTCGCACCTATACTCACACTTGCACTATTGGATTCACACTTACATTCCTCATTATCCGAAGACCCTTTGCTATATTTTGTAGATTTAGGGAAGCTTACTCTATGCTTAGGACTTATAGATTTGTTATCACTACGATCTCCACTTCTTCATTCACTATTAATCTAAAACCATATGTACAACAAGTGATTACCTAGATTACGTTTTGATTCCCTAAAAGGCTTTTATACACTTATTATGCGGTATTGTAGGTAATGTTGTTTGCATCGTGTTTGGTCAACTCAATTTTCCTATAATTCTTCCAACCTCCTTGATGTGATTTTATTTATTACAAATACCTATTTGTTCCCGATCATTTAAACAATCCCAAGTTATCAATTCCCTATGTGGATCAAGGAACATACATCCTAGAAGAGGGGTATTGTCATCTTCTATTGGCTCGTGTTGATATGTATTACTTCTTTATTGAGGATTTCTTTATTCACTCCTATTCTTATACCAATTATGCAATCAAGGTCCATGGCTCCTTGCCTACCCTCTCATTTACTTCCATCCTCTTATTCTCTTTTCTCCTTTATCCTTTCAAGAGGTTCCTTTCCTCCTTCCTCATCTACTTTACCTACTTTACTCCTATTTACAATTGGTTTAAACTTCCACATCATCGCAATCTAACTTCCCCATCTATCGTCTTTTCTTGTTTGTCTTTGCGATCATTATATTCTTCTCGTTGACCCATATCAAACCCTTTAGGGGCCCACTTTGGTTTTTTCCCTTTCCCCTTTGACCATATTCTTCTAGGACTACATTCCTTTGGCACATTCACTATTACTCCATGTTTCACGGTATTGGCAGCATGGCCTTTTTCACAAGTAGAATTTTACCAAGAAAGGGAGTTTGATAAATTTACCTTGTAATCCACTAATAAAATGTTCTTCTACAAAATCAAATGAACAAAAAAATTCACTACAATTTCTTTCATGTACCCTTAAATGGTACTCTACATCAATAGTCTACAACTCATGTCCATTTAGTGTCCAATTTACGTAATTTCTCTATATTCTTATCCATCCATTCATATTTTTCTTTAGTTTCACACCTAAAATAGTAATACTCGATCAAAATAACCGTGCAACTAGTTTCTGTGGAATTTCACACCATAAAATATCATGAAATTATATATATATATATATATATATATATATATATATATATATATATATATATATATCATGATCCTTTCTATAGGAATTCCCATCACATGATTCTTCACCTTCGCAAAATTGTCCATCTTCCCTCTCGCCATCTATGTGCATCTCATTTTCTTGGTAGTCATCTTAACATTTTAAAGTCCCGACAATGGAACGATTATTAGTAGTGTTCCGTAGAATCACTCATTAGGACATACTACATGTTGTAGTCTAGGGAAAACACAAACTATTCCATTTACAACCCTTAAAATAGTGGACAATAACTTAGACATAACAAGTAATACAAATTACACAATAACTACATATCAAAAACTATATAAGGAAGTATATTAAGTAGAGAGAGATGCAACCATAAAGTGGATTTTTATTATTGATAGGAATCAAGAACATAGACCAAAATTTAGAATAGAATCAATATCAACCTTCTTTACAATGTGTTTACATAGTTTTATGCAATTCAAGGTGATTGTTGGTTTTCCAAGACCTTCATCTTTATTCTATCAAGACAAACTCTTGGCATTCTTCTTATACTTGGAGAGCTTTATATATAACTTCTATTTTGTCTTATCTAACTAGGTATAGACATTAGGAATTGTGCAATATACAAACAATTACAAAATACACCAAAGTTTTTTTTTAACCTTTGTACCCTTCTAACATTCTTAAGGGCCTACCAACTCTTTGAGGAAGAAAGAAAGAAATTCCTCATCACAAGGGATGTCTTCTTTTGTGAAACTGCAAAGGATGAGGCCAACATCAATCATTAATTGAGGTGACTAGATAAGTATGCCAAGTTTCATATCTACAAGGAGTGTAATTTGGAAATTATGAATAGTGAATAAACTTGCCCTTTTGATATACATGTTAGTACATGAAAATTGTATTAAGGTATATGAGAGCATAATGGTACGTGGTACATAGGTACTACGTGAAAATTATTTACTCTATAAATGACACCCACTTAATAAGAAGTCATTTTATGTGGGCGTATAAACCCTATCTACTCAAAGTATAGTGATATTCACAAATGACTAATAGAATGAATGGGAATATAAAGGTTTTCTTTGTTTCTCCTTAGCTATTTATAGGGAATATGCTAGTGAAACTATTTTTGTAGTTATATTGGGAAATGGATGTAGTATTTTAACACAATGACATTACTTGTAAGTGCAAACCAAAGACACTACTAATATTGACCACTATTATTTATTTGATTTGTAATTTTTTTACTTTTCAAACTTTTGCTTGATTACAAAAATACTTTTCTATTGAGTTGATTCACACAATAAAAAGTTTGACTTTTTAAAATTCAAAAATAAAATAACATCCCTTAATGGGAATACCTCCAAATTTTCCTCCAAAATATTAATTATTTATGCATGTTCAATTTATCCTCCAATCTAAAATTGTATGCTTCTAATTAATGAGGAAAGATAAACTTAACTTAGCCTTTTGTAGGTTGTGCTCCCACGTGGATTTTAATTTGAAATAAGGAAATAAAGTTTAAGTGGAACTTATCTCTTCCAAGCCACAATTTTTTCACCAATGTTACGCTAAATGGCTACACCCGGTTATAGGTGTGACAACTAATGAAAAGAGCACAGTTCTACTCCCAATAATGACTTTACTAACTTTTAGCATGTCATGGCAATACTTCCTTTCCAATAGAAATGGCACAAATATGGAAGAGTGGTGGGTAGATCAGGTACATGGAATGTAGTAATAAACAAACAAAATCAGCATAGGTCTTAACACAAATGTTAATATTCGAGGGCTAATCACCTATTATATTAAACTCCAAAGAATTCCACGCAGCCAACAGATATAAAAGTGCCCCCAGAAATAGAAAATGCCAGCCAAATCATCTCAAACAATTTACAGATCTGCGATAACTTACAACAGGTCATAAAACTAGGAATAAGGAGGAGGAATAATGAAAAATGGATTCGTACGGAAATGGAATTGAGTGGAAATGAATGAAGGAAAATGATGACAAATTATGTGTTCTAATGCCAATGTTAGGAAAGAAAGGATAAATGGATTGTGTAATGAGAATAAAAATGGAATGTACAATATTATTAATTATCAACGATAAGTGGTGAGATTTACAAATATAAATACATTGGAATGGTTATTCACTTCATATTCTCCATAACTCTTCAATTACCTCTTCAATTTCCAACTACAAAATAAAATCTCTAATACCGAAGATTATATCATATTATTTACAATAATAATACATTTATCTCCTCAAACTCAAAATATTCATCAACGTTGATGATCTATTCCACTAACTCTTTAGCATCTATCCTTCATGAGAAGCATTGAACATCCATTTTCAAGTTTTGACCCATCTTAAAGATAAAACATAAAATATTAGTCTCTCTGACTCTTGCTTATTCTTCACCATCTCCACATTCATATGCATTATTCATTTGATATCTATGGACAACATTTCCATTCAAAGAAGACGTGTACTTTGTAATGGAGAATATAACTTTTGAAACACCATTAGATGCATTATTAAAATCCCTTTTTCAAATTTTATCTAAATTTAACCAAAGGAATAAGTAAAGTTGTAGTCAAGCTTATAAATGTTAGATGTAATTATATATGATAAGACAATTTACTTATGGATCAAACACACCATTCATTAGTTTTCATGATTAATAACTAGGGTTTGAAAAATATGCCTCTCGAAGGTAGCAACCACAATTTTGACAAGCACATAAAGGTTTGAAATCATAATTATAAAAATTTGAATTGACCTAGAGCCTAGAATCGAACAATATGGAAGCTAGGGAAATGAGATCTATGGGGATCGAATAACATTAACCCTATAAGAATATTTATCCTTGGGGTAAAGAATATAGCAATTAGCCCTAAGAAAAAATGTATCTATCTCAATTTTTGGAAAGAAAAACCTTAAAGGGGTGTAAGAGAGGAAATGTTCACCAAAATGTAACATGAATAAATGAATTTACACTAAGTATGTACTTGAAAAAAGCCATAATACAATTAATAAGGACTGCAACAAATATATAGTCGTAAATGAACCCAATTAATTATTTTATTATTAGAGCACTAATAAAAAGTAAATGGTTTAGGCTTATTTTGTTCCTAGAAGTGATTGAAAGACATTGGCAAACATTTGACAATAGAAATTAAGGCAATTTAGCAAGGCAAAGATAACCCATAAAACTCACAACAAATAGAGTCAAAGTGTCTAAACCATACACTTGACGTTCATGGTATGTCCAAGCCATGCACTTGACATTCCCTGAAATAGTGCTCAAAAGTGGAATTGTCTTTGACACTTGTGTTTTCTAGTCTATCTTTTGGAAACCTCAATCAAAATTCTACACTTGTGTTTGAATCACTAGGAAATCAATCTTCTTTCATACAACCCTTATTGGGCATGTGAATATGAAGTCGTAAGGAAAACAAGATGTGTTTTGGGGTCTACATTATGTCAAGGAATAGTTACGTTTATCTTGATATTTGTCACAACCATCTATGTTGTACAATATTGAAAACAATGCCAAACAATTGTTGTAATTATTCAATCGGGAAACCAATTCAATACAATGTGTTTCTAAGCATGACCTCCCATGTTATGATGAATGTTTATAATTGCTTGATTCTCTAAACTTATTGCTAAATCTTAACATGATAATTGAATTCCTTTGATTGATAAATAACAAAAATGTTCATAATATATTTTAGATGTCTCAATAATCTAGGCTATGTATATATTTATATACAATTTCAAATCAAAACCTTGTTGACATGCAAGTTGATACAAATAATGGTCACAAAATGAGAAAGACGATACAATAACCAAAGGTGTGCCCTGACCAAACAAGACCCAATTTTTTCCAAAAGCATGCACTCAATTTCCTTGAATTACTATTTTATTCTTTTACAATTCAGAAACAATCCATAGGGAATCATCAAAAGTGTATGAAAATAAAGTCGCATGCCTCTTCTATATCTTTCCAACTATTTAAAGATCGCTCAAAATGGAGGTCGGAGTGAAAAGTTATGCCAAAATTACAAAAGATTCCTTTTTGTGTCCAAAAATAATAAATATTCTTTTGAAAATAGTTATAAATTTGTGTTAAATCATCAAAAATTGTATAAAATAAAAGTTCTAGTTCTATCTAATATATTTCCAAGCGTGAAAAGAGCACCTAATATGGAGCTCGAGATGAAAAATTATGGTAAAATTACGAAAGATTCCTTGAAAGAATTAAAAGACACATAATTAGAATGCAAGTAACTTTATGCAAATATAGTTTAGGTATGAATTAATAAACATTGTATGCTACATTATTTAAATAAACTTACAAATTTGCAAGCAACCTCATCTACGCTCATTTGTCTTAAACAATGAGTCACCAACTTCCCCCTTTACTCATTCTAACTTGGTAGGATTTTTCATAGATACTTTGGGCCCCTTTATTAATATGAATACGTAACAAACTTGTAGGTAATGAATATGAGAAAAACACAAAAAAAATCATTTTTTATTTTTTAAACTACCATAAGCTTGTTTTGTGTCTCATTTTTTTTGGAATATATAGGGTAAAAAGAGGGTTTTAGAAGGTCCCCCAACCTTATACAAAAAATCCCTTCAGGCCAGATTTAGCAATATATATAACATAGCAAAAAAGTACCCATGGAGATTCCAAAAAAAGGAAGCCGAAAAGGACAACAGAAGAAAAGAAGAAAACATCAGAAGAGCTTTTTTAACTCAGAGACAACAGTTCTAGCTCTAGGAGAACCCGAGTCATCCGCAAGTTGTTCCACAAGGGTGATGAGCTCCGAGCAATCTTTGGCAATGGCGCTCCTTGTAGAATCAGTGAATGCCTCCCAGGCCTTCAAGGCATTGAAGGCACGCTGAAGCTTGTTTAGAATAGATGAGACCATATCGACTCTGCGTTCATCCCGTTGTGTGTCAGTAGTCCCAGGCTCAGTGGGAGTTGAATTCAAATTCGGAGAAGATTTCATAGAGTCAGCAGGAGGATCGCTGTCATCGAAGAGTGGATTGTTTCCCGCAGTCTGAGAAGTGGGGTCGTCCACAGGCTAGTTTATCTCCATCTGCTCCGAGGCCGGGGACTTAGGGTAGAGCTTGGCGAGGCCCAGAGTGTCTTCTGCAAGAGAGGTATCGGGGCTTGAGACCGGGGAGACAGCTTTAAAGCTGGTGTCAGTGCCTTTTAATAACAAGCATGAAAGGTGCGGGGGAAAACATAGGGGGCAGGGGGCTCAAACAATGAGGGGAGGGCTAAGAATGGTGACATCCGATTCGAAATCGGAGGAAAGGTGCAAAAATGACGGTGGTGCGAGAAGAGCGGAGGGAGGTGGAGCGGGGGGGGGGAAGGCGAGGGAGAGCGGCGGGCGATGACCCGGATTTGGGGGAAGTGAATCAAGTCGGCATGCGGAGCAAAGCATCGAGAGAACAGATATGATAAGCCCGTGGAGAATAGCCCCTTCCCCATCACGAGCCATCTGAACAGAGTGCTCTAAAGATTGATAAAGGAAAGCCGCAAGATTTATCTTCTTCCCCAACGTAGATGAGAAAGGATGAAGAAGTGAGGGCCGTAAACAAGTCGATAACGACCGTCAATGGTGAAGTAATGCATTATAACTTCCGTGACTCTGTTCCATGGAGGAGGAAGGGAATCGCGAGTATAGCCAAAGAGGTATTTGACCGGCTTGTCCCCAAGAGCAATAAAATCCTCGCATTTCAAAGCATGCAATGAAAGCGCTTGAAGTAAATATCGCGCGGTGGAAGGAAGACCCATGGCATCAGCAATAGCATTGGTGGAGATGGTAAAGCACGTGTTGCCAATCTGAACCCGCCCCTTCGACCAGGAAGCCATAACCGCGTATGAAACTAGGGCCGAGTAGCCCGCCATTCTCTCCAAGAAGGTCATAATTCCATTTTCCAGCAAAATGTTCCAAACCTCTACATCTTCTTTAACCGAGTCACGGGCGGCAAGCTCAAGCCGCTTCAGCTGGCCACCCATTGTATAATTTTTTTGAAAAGTGCAGAAGTGAGAATGATGGGGGTCCTTTAACATCGCGACCAGGGCATGGGAGCCGTCGGCCTCGTTATCATTGTCCTCCCGCCAGATCATCACATGATTAATGGGAGGAATTACCCCATGCATGCAGAAATCCTCCACATCATAACACATCACCATCATCAAAAGGTTCATCGCCAAAGGTCAAATCAAATAAATCAAACATAAATGCCACCGCCTTTTGAGGGGGCCATAAAGGCTTTGCAAAAACCCATATTAGTTCCCCCTTCCACCAGTCAACATTGGGAGATATCATTCTGAGTAATTTGGAAGAGGTCATCCGAGAAGTTGTCGTCCAACTTTGCGACTCTCAAGGAGAACTCCAATGTTAGCAAGGTGGTCAGCCGCTTTGTTCCCCTCCCGGAGGACATGCTAGAACTGGATTTGTTGGAAAGTTCTTTGAAGAATTCTGATATCAGTAATGATATTTTGTATCGACCATTGACCAGAATCAGCTAACTGTAGGAGATTGATGATGTTGAGGGAGTCACTTTCAACTTGGAGGGGGCCGTCTCCAAATTTGATAGCCAACTCAAGGCCTTTGAGGATAGCCAAGGCTTCCGCACGATGGTTGGTGCCATAGTTAAGATTATGAGCAGAAGCAACAACAATGGAGCCCGAGGAGCATCGAAGAATGGCTCCTCCACCAGAATTACAGGATTTCCTTTCGAGGCCCCATCCGTATTAAGTTTTCTCCAGCCCAGAGGGGGAGGAAGCCATCGAACCAATCCTCGTGTAGAGGAAGTGCCTTTACTAACAGGATGAATGGCCAACAGCCTTCTGCCACTCCTGAGAGTTACATATTTGGATTTTTTGCTGATACTTGGACCAAAGGTGCGAGTTGAGATTGTCCTAGAAAGTAAGAGCAATCTAGGTAGCCACCCGATCAGGTTCAAGACTCTGGTCTTTGAAGATTCTTTTATTCCTTTCTTTCCAAATGCCTCATATGCCATGTGGGAGGAGAAGTTTCAGGCCAGAGCTAGAGCCGGGTGAGTGAAGGGAGAACTCCATTGGGAGAGGGTGTCCTGAACGGACTCAGGGAAGGTCTAAAACACACCCATTCTCGATAAGAACCAATGCCAGATAACTTGCGAAAAGGGACAGTGGATCAAAAGATGGGTAGAGGATTCCACCTCCTTAGTACAAAGCACACATCTAGTGGGAAGAGAGAAACCCCTCCTTTTCATATTTTCTCCAGAGAGGAAAGCATTCCTAGAAGAGAGCCAGGAAAAAAAACCAATTTTGGGGATGATCTCCTTCGGCTAGAATTTGGTGAGGGGGGAACCAGAGTCAGCACTATGCATCGAGAGATAAGCAGCCTTAACCGAGAAAGAGCCAGATGGGGAGAGGGGCCAGATTAGCTCATCTTCATGTTGGGAGAAGGGGATATAGATGGATGAGAGCACAGTTCTGAGTGAAGTTAGGAGCTTGTTATGTTGTTGTTCACTAATATCATCCCAGACCTGAATATTCCATGAGGGAATGGAATTCATCATCTTCCAATAGCCCGAAACTAATCTTCCCTGCTTATAAATGAGGCTTATTTTCACAGGATCCCATGATGGATTGTGATCAAGAGGCTCAACCCCTATCTAATGATCTCGCCAGAAGTCAATAAGTCTACCATTTCCAAATCTCCATTTAGTTCCATCCTGGATAATGGGGAGGGAGCTAATAATAGAATTCTAAATGGCTGAACCTCTAATTGGATTGGAAGTGAGAAGATATTCGTTATTAGCAAGATACTTAGCTCTGAGAAGCTGAGCCCAAGGAGAGTTACCTTTAGCCACTTCCCAGCCAAGTTTGGCCAGGAGGGCCACATTCGTGTCAGCCATTTTTCTTAGACCAAGCCCACCCTGAGAAGTTGGCTTACACACTTCCTTCCATGAGACAAGGTGGATCCTCTTCCTTTCATCTGTCCCCGACCACAGAAAGTTCTTTTGGATTTTTTCCACAACCTCCTTCACCGAGTTGGGAATTTTGAGAAGGGACATGAAGTAAGTAGGAAGACTTTGGAGGGTGGATTTAACCAGTTGGAGTTTTCCAGCCTGACTGAGCAGAGCTCCTTCCCGAGTAGCGAGCTTTTTTTGGTATCTTTCAATGACTGGATTCCAGAGATTTTTAGATTGCTTACCATGGAAGAGGGGGATGCCAAGATAAGAGGCGGGGAGATCCAAAATATTGCACCCAAAAATATCCACAATCTTTCTCTGAGTCCTAGGTGCAGTATTGATGAAGGAGATGTTGCTCTTGTTGAAATTGATAGTTTGCTGAGAAGCTGATTGGTAAAGAGAAAGGATATCCATGATAGCCCGGGCTTCAATCACAGAGGTGACACTTAACAAAGTGTCAAAACTGGCTATGGGTGGCAGAAGGGAAGCTAGAGGTGATTTTCAGACCCGAAATGATGGACTGACTTTTAGTTGCCTCCAGTGCTTTCTGTTGAGGAGTCCGCCATAAGAACAAAGAGGAAGGGTGACAGGGGGTCACCTTGCCTGATACCTCTGCTGCTTTTGAAGAAACTGCTGGAATGCCATTGATAAGAATAGAGAAGCAAGGAGTCGCAATACAAGAGAAGACCCAACTACACCATCTTTTATCGAAACCATATTTTTCTAGGACCCTAATTAAAAAAGGCCAGCTGACTCTGTCAAACGCTTTTTGCATATCAAGCTTTAGAATCATTCCAGGGGATTTCGAGTGATAGGCCAAGTGGATAGCTTCATGAACCGTAATGATGCCACCTTGGATGAGCCGACCCTTTATAAAACCGTTTTGATTTTGCGAGATGAGATCATTCATTATGGGTTTAAGTCTGGAGGCCAACATCTTAGTGATAATCTTATAAGTGGTGTTGCATAAACTGATTGGCCTGAAGTTGGAGACATCTTTTGAACTATGCACTTTAGGGAAAGGGCAACGAAGGTGGTATTCCATTCTTTTAGAAGATTGTTACTGATCTGGAACTCATTAACCACTTTGAAGAGATCCTGCTTGATGGTCTCCCAGAACACTTGGAAGAAAGCAACAGGAAAACCATCTAGGCCCGGAGCTTTGTCCCTTTTCATGGCGAAGACCACTTTGTGAATTTCCTCCATAGAAAAAGGTTTGATCAGATTATTGTTCATCTCAGAAGACACAAGATGTGGTATATGTTGGAGCATAGAGGCCATTGATTACTCCGGAGGGTAGGTCAACTGGAGGAGGTTAGAATAGAAGGAGACAAGTTCATTGGAGATATCAGCCTCAGATGTTAACAGGGTACCCGAGGACGACACCAGCTCTTGGATCTTGTCTCTGCTCTTATGCTTGCAAGCAAGTGATGTGGAAGAATTTGGTGTTACGATCCCCCTGCTCGAGCCAAAGGGCTCGAGAGCGTTGCCTCCAATAGGTCTCCTCTTCTTGAAGCGTATTGTGATAATCACTGAGGAGGGAGGTTTCTTTTTGGTGAAGGTGATCCAATCTCCCCTCAATCTCCATTTGAGTAGAGACTTTAGCCAATTCCTGAGATAGCTTCTATTTGCGGAGCTTGATGTTGCCAAAGACCGTAGACTTCCATATCTTGAGCTATTTTTTAATTTCTTTGAGCTTGCTAGTAAATCTAAACATGTCAGTGCCCTCAATTTTGATATTCCACCATTTGGCGATAAGAGGGTTCAGGTGATTATTATCAAGTCATGCAAGCTCGGACCTGAAGGGAGGATTCTTGGTATTCAGATTGTGATTTGCGCTCAGCAGGAGAGGGTTGTGGTCAGAGGCAGCCCGGGGAGAGATTTGAGGTAGAAGTCAGGAAAGAGAGAGATCCAGTCCAGAGAGCCCAGAGATCTATCCAATCTGCTTTGAATATGGTTCCTACCCAATATGCGGTTTGACCACATAAAGGAGGAACCATGGAGTTCCATGTCAAGAAGTGAATTCTCCCTGATGAAGTCACCAGAGCATCCATGTTGGCGGTCATGGCAGGAATTCCTCCCTATTTTTCTCGAAGGAAAAAGGGGACAATTAAAATCCCCCATTATTAAAATGGGAATTTTACCACAAGTGTTGATGAAGTTTGTGATATCTTTCCATAATTTCCCACGTTGAGTCTCTGAGTTGGGGGCATATACATTGATGGCAATCCAAGTGGAGTCAGATCCAACCTCTTGGAAAAGCATGCATAAAAAGTTGGGATGCTTGAACAAACAATCCCCTTTGAAACTTCTGGGGTCCCAAAGGGTACAAAGACCTCCCGAGTTCCCTGCTGAGGGTTGAGATTCAAAAGAAGCCGCGGCCATATTTTCAGGAGTCGATCGTATTTTTAGTTTAGTTTCTGCTGCATTATGATATCAGGAGAGTTCTGGAATTTGATATCTTTGAGGACTCTTTGCTTTTTAAGAGAGTTGAGCCCTCTTATATTCCAAGAGATGATCTTCATTTCTTTGGTTTGGATTTGCTCCCCACCACCATGGGGATTGTGCTCTGGGTTCCCTGAGCGACATTAAGAGTAGTTTCTTCTTTGGAGTTTGATATTACTCGGAATCCTTCCCCTTACTTTTTCAGTGCCAATGTCGGGTTTCTTGCTGCTACTTCTAGTGAAGCGGGGGTTGAAACTATCATCAGAAGAATGGGCCGAGGGGGAGGTAGCAGAGTCCAAGGGAGGGGGAAAGAGGGGGGCAGGGGGGGAGATTCAAGGAAGGGGGTTCCGAGGGAAGGGGACCGAGAGGAGGGGAGGGGGATGGGAAGGGATAGTGAAGAAGGCGGGGGTGGAGGGGGAGGAGGGATCAGCCAAGGAGAGGTTAACCTCCTCAGAGGAGGTGGGGGAGAGCCGAGGGAGACAAAGGGATGATGAGGGACTTAAGGGGCGAGAGGGGGACAACCTCGGAAAAAGGATCAGAGGAAGTGTTTATTTCTCCTTCTTCTAGGAGAGCAAAGGAATTAGAGGTGGGGATGATAGGGATCTCAACAGAGGACAGTTTAGGAATAAAGCTTCTCTTAGTTTTTGGGGAAAGGTTTTGGGTTTTGGGTTTGGATCTGAGGTTTGGAGGGGCAACTAGAGGCCCGATGACCAATGCTTTTGCAGAAGGAGCATGCTTGAGGAATATATTCATAGTCAATATTCTGTTTCCAGTTCCCAAGATCCGATATTAGCTCTATCTCTTTTGGGAGGGGACAACTTACGTCAGCATTAACACAAAAGTGAGCATGGATGAATCTAGTTTTAGCTTTTGTTGCTTGATCTATAGCAATTAAAGATCCTATGGAGAGGGCAATACCTTCAATAACCGTTGGATGCCAGAACTCCAGGGGGAGCCCCGAGAGGTGAACCCATATTGGGGCTTGGGTCATGGATTCAGTGTGTGGGTTGAAACCTGGAGACCATTTCCTGAGGTAGAAGCCCCGTCTGCCAAAAAACCAAGGGCCACCGAGAAGAGCTCTAGCGAAATCTTCTTTCATGCTGAAGGAGAATAATATGAAACCATTAGGCATTGCCGCTATTTCAAGCACTCCACATGGTTGCCATTTCAACCGTGCCCATTTTTTGATATCTTCAATGGGGGTCTAGGACCCATCAGTTTACCCACCAAGGAAAGATCACGAGAAGCAGCAGAAGCCTCCGTGATGTGAGAGGGGATGCGCAGAGAGAGGGACCCATCTGACAGTGAAGGAGAGAGCTTTTCCGAGCTAGGAGCGGAGGTGGAACCCTCCACTATTTTATTCCATGCATCAGGTGGCTTTGGAGTGAGGGCCCCTGACAAGAGGGACCCCTGATCCGGACTAGATGGTTTACAGCATCCGAGCTAGCACCGAGAAATAGCGGCGGTCTTTGCAGCGGTTTCAAAGTGATGACCTAAAAAATTTCGGTGATACAAAATACAATAAAACTTTCGTAGTTTTGTGTCTCGTTTGAGCCACTTTCCACATTGTATATTCCATGAGAATGCATTCATGCCTATAGGTCAACGCACCAATCTCTTCTCGTGTGAATTGCCCCTATAGTTCTCCTACACATTAAATTTGCCATAAATTCATATAATCATATAAATAAATTTTTAAAAATCGCTATAATTTGTTTCACTATCATATACACATATGTCACACAATCCCAAGTAAGTGCCTCTATCACAAATTTTTCAATAATGCCCACATCATAATAAAGGCCGCCAAACTATTTTTCAATAGAAGCAACCAACCATTTTCTCGCTTAACTTGATGCAATATTCGAGGTAACAATTTTCAAATAATAATATTTTTGCTCGCATAATAATAATTTTTTTGAAGTACGTAAAAGGAAATAAAAAAATTAAAGTAAATTTTAAATTTTAAAATTTTGATCACATGCAAAAAAATGCTTAAATTAAAAATATATAAAAATAATACTTATTTGCCACAAACATCTTGCAATATTTTTATGTCAAGGTCCACATGCAAACTCCCTCACACTTGATATTTTTACTTGTTTAGTGTTAGATGAGATGGTTAGTCCTCTTCAAAATCAAGTGGAGAATATGTATCTCACTCATTGATGCAATGAACACTTCAACACTTGTGAATGTGGTCTCCTATTGTCTAAATTAGTGAGCACAAGATTTACAAGGCTACATTAAAGACGTTAACATGGAAGACAAGAATATGTGATTATACAATAAATTTAAAAGGATCGATAAATTATAAAAATAATTTATTAATATGACTAAATAGTATACAATAAATTGTGTTATTTTAACTTCTTTGACTCCCTTAAAGCCAAAGTGAAACATGATAAGTTGTCTTGGAATTATCACTTCTACATTGTCGATCATGAGATGTACGAGGTTGTGAATATGCTACCACTAAAGAGGAAGATCTGCAATTCTACGATAAATTAAAATTTCTAATAAATTAAAAACTCCAATAAATTATAAAATAATTTTTTGAACATGACTACAAATATTATAAAATAAAATAAAATGTTACCTTATTTGATCCTTGTAACATTTGAAACGCAATCATCTGCTCTCAAGAATCTCAACACTTGTATATTGTTGACGCACATTAGGAATATGATACACATCTAAATCTCGACATACATGATATGGTCGTTGAGGCACATGATTAATGTCGTATCGAGGGGTGGAGTACTCTTCCTTTATATCTTGTGTGGTGGCTTCACGAACACTAGTTCTATCATGCCCCACACTATGCAATGCCCTTTTTAAACAATGAAAGATATTTAAAAATAAACTATTAATACTAAAAATAAATAAATAACAAAAAAATATTAAATTTAAAAAATCATGGGGTTTCTTCTATAATCGCTTTACTAGGGTTTGTTGTTTTTTTGCTATGCTTTGTTATTTTCTTTTGTAGGATTTTTATATAAGGGTTTATTCTTTTCTACGCTTTGTTGTATTTTTAGGGTTTGTTATTTTTGTTAGGGTTTGCACTATATGGATGGGATTTGTTTTTTTGACAAGGTCTGCTTTTTTATGGTTATTTTATTATATTTGTAGGGTTTGGTATTTTTTATTAACGTTTGAAATTTTACTATGCAATAAATCTCTTTATTTCATGTAAAAAAATACAATAAAAATTATGGGGTAAGTGCACGAAGTTGGGGGCCAAAAAGTGGACAAAAACCCAAAAACAGACGAAACGCATACGCGTTTTGCTAAAACGCGCTTACGTTTTAATTTGTTTGGCTCGGTAATCACCGAACCTATAACGCGTACACGTTTCAAAGAAGTCAAAACGTGCGCGTTTTGTGTAGTATGGACCATGCATATGTGTTTTGGTGGTTTATACTTACAAAAATAAATGTTTAAGTATAAGAAATAATAAAAGTATAAGAAATAATAAAAGAAATCTTATACTTTAAATTTATTTTAGTAAATATAAGAAATTAGGGTCACTCTGCACCTTATGGAAGTGGTCTCGTAGCTCCAACAGTTATAATCTAGAAGATAGTTTTTCAAAATCTAATATGGTCAGTACTTACTCATTTTCAGGATTTCAACAAATGACCTAAAACTTTAGGGCATATATATTGTATTCGGTCTTTGTTTTGGGAAAGCATATAGTCATTTTTAGGTTTTTTGACCTTCTAAAATGGATTTTGGCCCTACTAATGCTTGAATTGGTACTAATTTTTAAATTTGCTCCATAATTCACTTTAGTGACCATGAATTAACTCTATGATGTTTGTCTACTTCTTACTAAAAAGAGATCCTCACTTTGTAGATAGAGGATTGTTCCCTCAATGGGATTCTTGTCCTATGGACAAAATGAGGTGATTGTAATGTGCCTCCTCCTTAAGGTGTGATAACACTACTAAGTGTTAAATGAGTTGTTACGAATAAGTACTCAAGTGAATTCGCATCAAGTGAACTCATATGATTGCTCATTCTTAGAAACATGGTGCTACATATAAAGATCATCCCCTCACCTTTCCTAGCTCTAAAAGCATCCTTTCATGTAATCAAATTCATGATTCGCATACATGCTTTTACTCATATGTCTCTTATGGAGACAAATGATGCCTTAATACTTCACAAATAATGGTCCTTGATAACTCGGTGACATGACTAGCTCATTTTAGCTTGTTCTAAAGAGTGTTCAATTAACTACAAAATGGCCAAACATGCCTTTTTAGGCCTTCAAAGGAAGTAGTCTCTCATCAAAACTAAATGAGTTGATCAATCACCTTAAACACTATTTCCTACACACTGAAACACGTTGAATGATCTTTTTAGGACTTTCCTTTGGGTGAGGGTTTATGATTTATGGTTTAGGGTATAGGGCTAAGGGTTTAGGACTCAAGGTTTAGAGTTTAGGATTTAAGGTTTAGTGTTCAAGGCTCATAGTTCAAATTTTAGGGTTTAGGGCTTAGGGCTCAGGGCTTAGGGTTCATGGTTTAGGGTTTAAGGATTAGGGTTTAGAGTTTAGGGTTTATGGTTCGGGGTTAAGGGTTGAGGTTTAGAGTTTAGGGCTCAAGGTTCAAGGTATATGGTTTAGGGGTCAAGCTTGAGGGTTTCAAATTTATGGCTCAAGGTTCAGGTGGTTTAGGGTTTAGGGATCGGGGTTTAGGATTTAGGGTTTTTAGTTGAGGTTTAGGGTTTAGGTTTAAGGTTTAATTTGAGGGTTTAGGGTTGAGGGTTCAAGGTTTAGGGTTTTGGCTTAGGGCTTATGGCTTATGGCCTAGGATTCATGGGTTAGGGTTTAGGGTTTAGGGCTCAAGGTTTAGGGTTTAGGGGTCAGGGTTTAGGTTTTAGGGTTTAGGATTTAGGGCTTAGACTTTAGGGTTTAGTGCTTAGGGTTTATGGTATAGGTTTTAGGGTTTAGGGCTCAGGGTTTAAGGTCTAGGGTTGAGGATTTAGGGTTTACGGTTTAGGGTTTAGGAGTTAGGGTTTAAGGTTTAAAGGTCAGGGTTCAGGGTTTAGGATTTAAGGCTCGAGCTTTAGGTTTTAGGTTTTAGGGTTAAGGGCTTAAGTTACAAAGTTTGGTGGTTTAGGGTTTAGTGATTAGGGCTTACGGTTTAGGGCTTAGGGCTTAGGGCTTAGGGCTTAGGGTTTAGGGTTTAGGATTTAGTGCTTAGGGTTTAGAGTTTAGGGTTTAGGGGTCAGGGTTTAGGGTTTATGATTTAGTTTTTAGGGTTTAGGGTTTAGGGACCTTTAGGATTTAACATTTAGGCCTTAAGGTTTATGGTTTAGGGGTTAGGGTGCATGGTTTAAGGTTTACGACTCAGGGTTCGGGGTTCAGAGTTATGGGTTTAAGGTTTAGGGGTTAGTTACGGGTTTAAGGTTTAGGGGTTAGAGATCATGGCTCTAGATTTAGGGTTTAGGGCTCAAGGTTTAAGGTTTAGGGTTTAGGGCTCAAGGATTATGGTGTAGGGTTCAAGGCTTAAGGTTTAGGGTTTATGGTTTAGGGATTAGGGTTTAGGGTTCATGGTTCATGGTTTATGGCTTAAGGTTTGGGGTTCAAAGTTACTAGTTTAAGGTTTGGGGGTTAGAGCTCGGGGCTCTAGATTTAGTATTTAGGGTTTAAGGCTTAGGGCTCAGGGTTTAGGGTCTAAGGTCAAGGGTTTAGGGTTTAGTATTTAGTTTTTAGGGTTTAGGATTTATTATTTTGGTTTTAGGGTTTAGGGTTTAGGTCTCATGGTTGAGCGTTAAGGGTTTAGGTCACAGAGTTCAAGGTTTCATCGAATTTGTAGGCAAAACATTCAAAGAGAGTCATCAAAATTTGATGTTTTTCATCTGTTGATATTATGATCCTACACCTCTACATTAATATACTCTCTATGTTTATTTTGTTTCCTTTAAGATTAATTTTTTTGTTGTGATGGTTATTTTTTCCACTTCCAATGGGTCATCTTGGTTTGCATAATACCATACATGGAAATATGAGAAATGTGAAATTTGTTTGAGTGTGAATAAATTTACATTCAAGAGCACAAGTATATGTGGGGAGAAACAAGTTTAGAAGAGATGTGTAATATATGCTTTACAGCACAAGATAGATGTCATATCCATTTAGTTACTTGTCCCACCTCTCATAAATAAGGTAGTTCTATAAAGCGAGACTCAATAATGGTTCTAGGCACGAGACTAGGAAATATTGATGAAATATGGTTTTGGGGTTTAGGGTTTAGGGTTTATGGCTAATGGTTCAGAGTTTAAGGTTTAGGGTTTAGGGTTTAGGGTTTAAGGTTGGGGGTTATGGTTTAGGATTTAGGTTTTAGGTTTAGGGTTTAGTGTTTATGGTTAGGGTTTACTGAGATCGAGGTTAAGGATTTAGGGTTTAAGGTTTAGGATTTTGGGTTCGGGTTTTGGGTTTTGAGTTTTAGGTTAAGGATTTAGTGTTTAGGGATAAGGGTTTATGGTTTATGGTTCAGGTTTTAAGGTTTATGGTTCTGGGTTTAGGGTTTAGGATTTAATGTTTAGGGATTAAGGTTTAGGGTTTATGGTTTACGGCTCGAGGTTTATGGTTTAGGATTTAGGTTTTAGGGCTTAGGGCTTATGGTATATGGTCTAGGTTTAGGGTTTAGATTTTAGGGCTTAGGGATAAGGGTGTAGGGTTCAAGGCTTAGGGTTTAGGGTTTAGGGTTTAGGATTTAGTTTTTACGATTCATGGTTTAGGGCTTATGGCTTAGGGTTTAGTTAAGGCTCTGGGGTTTAGGGCTCATAGGTAAGGGTTGAATGTTTAAGGTTTAGGGTTTAGGGTTTAGGTTTTATGGTCTAGGGATCATGGTTAAAGGTTTAGGGTTTAGGGTTTAGGGCTTAAGATTTACAATTTAGTGTTTAGGTTTATGGCCTATGGTTTAGGGTTTTGATTGTAGAAGTTAAACACTAAAAGATTTAGGTCGCATCTTTGAAAACGGAAAAATTACCTATGTACTAACCAGATTATACTTTAAAAAACTATCTCCTAAACCATGACTCATGGAGTTGTGAGACTAATTCCATAAGGTGCAAGAGTGACCCTAATTTCTTATATTTACATAAATAAATTTATATACTTAAACATTTATTTATGTAAATAGAAGCATGTCAAAAGCATACATAATGTTTATACTATACAAAACGCATACGCGTTATGTAACACATACACGTTATAACGCATACGCGCATTTTACGTTTTCTCTTTTCCCAAGCCATGCCTCAAGGCTTGGGATCCGGTTTGGATCCCCAAGCTTGAGGCATGGACTTGCACAAACACAAAGCAAACAGCGTGTTTTTACAAGAAAATGTAAAAATGTCACTTCCTCTATGATAAATCAAAATAAAAAAATCGATCCATTTTTAAAAATTATACCATGACGTAGAGTAGAGTCTCTTCTTTCTAAAATATAATTTTTCAAATTTTCTGACTAATATAAGGTTTCCATATTATTTATTTTCTAACTATGCCTTTTTATAGCTATTTTTTGAAGTGTAAATATGTCTATCTTTCATGGTGTATCTTTTTTTGGGTGATTGAAATTTAAAAAAATTATACTAGCCCAAACTAGGCATAATTCTATACATATTCAAAAAAAAAATCTAATTTTCAATATTTTTTGAGGTAGTTAGGGGGCACGGTCAGAGCTCCATTATTTTTCAAAACATAAAATTTTTGTACTAGAAAAATCATAAATAAAAAAATATTCACTAAAAAATCTTTTAAAAATGGAGCCCAAACTAGATGCTCCTAGCTATCTTTCTACCAAAGGGTTTTCAAAAATACTAAATGGTGTTCAAAAAATGGTGGGGGGCACGAAAGTCACTCTATTATGTTTTTTAACAAGAGCATTTGTTGGTATTTTAGTTATTTGACCCACTTAAACTTATCCATTTTCAATAAAATTTAGTATCTTAGAAACTAGACTCAAAATGCTACAATTCATATTTCTACAACATCTTCCAATTTTGAGTGTAACTATTTTGAAAAACTCGTACAAGTTGAAGTTTTTTTTTCAGAAAAATGCATCCACTTAAGACCCCCTTTTAGCCCCCAACTTGGTGCACTTACCCTATACACATACCTCTCTTCTTCATTCTTTGGAGTATTTTTCCTCTTTCACCTTCTCATCGGTTGCTCATAGTTATTTTTTCCCTCTGTCTTTGTCATGTTCTTATTTCTCCTCAAAGGTTGTGTATAGTTATTTTCTCCATACCCTTCTTCCATTTTCTTTTTCTTCCACACATTTGTTCTTTTATCTTTTCCTTTTCGCCCAATTTTCCTCATTTGTGTTTGATGCCTGTCATTTTTCTATCGTACTAGTCATTTTTATGACATTTTGGTAAAGTTCTCGTACATAAAAATTAAAAAAATGTGAATGGGTTCATCCCTTTTTATTTTATAAAGTTAGGGGTGATTGTAGTGCAAAAGTGACACTAATTTGCGTCATATTTGTGTCACGTTTACATCACACCCGATTTTTGTTTAAGAAACTTATACAATTTAATTTAATTGTTTTTTATTAAAATATATAATTTAATTTAAATTAATTTAATTTGATTAATATATATAATTTGACATTTTAACTCAATAGTACAAAGAAATGTTTACACACACTCACACACACATACATATATGGTTTTTTTATCCAAATATATTACAAAGATATTCATTTCATTGAGGTGGAAGTGGTGGTATTTATTCCTTAATTTCTTTAACAAATTCATATCATGATTGTCTTAGTCTAGAGGTACATTGTTGCAAAGGATTTGAAATATTTATAGGCAGTGTAGAATGTGAAAATGAATAAAATAATGTCTTGAAGGAGTGGAGGCGAACAATTGAACATTGTCATCTCTCATTCTAATATATCTACCACAAGGTTGTGGAAGTGCAACACATAGTGATGCGGGGAGGTGGTGTAGGGGATGGTGGAGGATCCTCACATAATGTAAAGATGTATTAATGTGCCACAACATAAATACATCTCTTCAATTTTTAAAAACTTCATCCTATTTATTAAATTTATATACAAGTAATTAGACAAAAATATACAAAATTTCACCACATTTTCAATTTTCTTAAAAATAATATACTACCAAAAAAAACAAAATTTTACATAACATAAAAAATATAACATTAGATTATTTTTAAAATATTATAGGAAACTCCATTCTTTTAGCAATTGTCTTAAAATACTAATATATACAACAATCATTATTAACAATTTTTTCCTCAATCTCGTTTGTGTTGTTTTTCCTTTAAAACTATAGTTAATCAAAAGCTCTTCCCATCTTTCATATTTTAAATTGGTTTCAAAATGGCATAAAGAGCTAATATTGACCCTTACATTTCATTCTCTTTATCATTAGTACACTCTATGAATTGACTATTTAGATATGCAAAATGCGAACATCCGCAGATACTATTAATTAAACTAGAAATATTTTTAAACGCATAAGGGCGTTCATCAATATAAATATGATCATAGATACGGTGGGTTTTCTTTGGGTTGTACAAATATGTTCTTCCATTTTCCTTGTATTATAACACATTTTATCTTGACAATCGACTTTGTAGTTGGCAACATGAATCCAATCTACAAACTAGTATATTGGGTCATAAGAAGATAATATAATCGAGACCAACTAAACATCGAGTACTCAACCCAATATTCATTAAGGCCAAGTTGAACAACCCAAGACCTGTAATGGGAATAATCGATGCTCATATCGTATAGCTTCATTTCTAAAATGTAAATCCTTCATAAAGCACTATGAGTGGGTTATCGATTACCCATGCTCCATAATGCCGCCAATTGGGAAAATCATATTTATATTCCTTTAAAGCCTTAAAAGAAAGTTCTAAATCATCTTTGGACTCTTCTTCATAAGGTGTAATCTTAATCTCCCCCTTGTTACATTCTAGTATGGATATCTTAAATACATCTATCTAAAATATGCCGAGAGATATCAACCATGAGACACCTATCTAACTATGCAAGTGTAGTATAAGTATACCAAAAAAAGTAACAATTAAAAATAAATATAATATAATAAGTATATTATAATAATGTATCTATATGAAATACATCAATAGATATCAATTTCAAAATTCTTAGATTTTATTTTTGCATACCTCTTTAATCAACAACTTCATTATATTCTCTACTAATTTCCTTGATGATTTGTGGCAAATGGAATCATTTAGCTACACGATTGTGTCAATCTCAAAAATATCTATTCAAGAAAAAAAGACTCAAACATTACTACATGGCCAAGATATTACTATTTTTTGATTAACTTGTCTAAAAAAAATAAAATAAAATATTTAAGTGATAGTCCGATAGAAGTCAAATTTATGAATGAATTGTCACATGACAATCAAATGAACGTCAAATTTAATGTCAAGAACAAAAGTGAACAAGCTGACTTATTGTAACCTTATCTCTGCCATTGTAGAATGCCACTCGGCATAACAAATTAACCAAAATGTTGACAACATGTTGCTTCTCCATGCACCAATAAAATTGTTTAGCACCTTTTCTTTTTCAACACATTTTTTCATATTATTCTTTGCCAATGTAATACTAGCTTTACAATTGTCTTCAATTTCTATATTGTCTACATATGAATATGTAAAAGATACTACGAGATGGTCAAAGCAAATTAAATTTTCAAAAATTTATATATCTACAACACACAAATGTAAAATAAGAAGAAAATAACAATAATTTCATTATTTTGCAAAAATTAACTAAATCTCCCCATTTCTCTATTTTTTCTTATTTGTAACTAATATACCTAATACCTTCAAGTTTGCCAAAAATTTACTTTAATTTATCTTCATCTCTGAAATTTTACATATTTCTATAGTTTTCTTTTTTTTCCTAATTTCTCTTATTTTTCATTAATTTCCATAAATTTGACGTAAATGTAAAATTTTGACCGTGTTTCATCAAATTTAATATATTTTAATTTTAATTTCCATAATTGTTCCATGTCCGAGTAATTTATGTATTTTTTTAATTACCTCATTCCCCTACTTTTTTAATAATTTAAATAATTTCGACTAGTTTTTTTCAATATATTACCTAGGATAGCGAGATGTGGTTTCTAGGAGGGCAAAAAAATCTAATATTTTGTGGAACAGGGGACAACTAATTAAAAATAATACATACATGTTTAAAATATACAATAAATTTTAAAAATAACTTAAAGAGATTAAAATAAGTTGAAATTTAAAATCATAAATGTAAATACTTAAATAATGGAATACGACAATTCTATAACTCTCATCGAGTTTTTAATAATTTTACCCCGATTTTCCCTAGTTTAACTAATTTATATAATTTTCTCCAATCGCTCTAATTTTCTAACATTTTCGCTATTTATTTGATTTTCCTAATGTTCCACATTTTTCTAATTGATCGTTGTTATGATCTGTTATGTAAATTTTTATTGAACTATGTCATTTGTAAATTTCATCAATTTACCCTAATTTTCAATTCAGTAAATATATTAGTAACACCAATTGGATGACTAAATCGCTCATCTACAATTTTTTAAAATGGAAAATTCAAAAGAAAACAATAACTTACATTTTCTTCTACGCAATGAAATAAGCACCAAGTCTTTGAAATCCTTTTTCTTCTCCGTAACAATGAAAATGACATTTTGTAGTGAATATGACATTTACCTAGGGTTAAATACGCAATGTGAGGTCACACAATCAAAATACTATGACACAAAGGTGCATCACTTATGTGCCACGTTTGAACCACTATTTTCGCGCCATAATCGCATTGAATTTCCCATCGAAATTGAAAAAATGAAATGAGAAACAACACAAATTCGACACATTTTGACACTATTTGCACTATAGGTAATAGCGATACACCACCAATTGAATATTCTTTCAAAAGCAATGTATTGATCTATAAATTTAAATGATTTATGCCCAGAGGAATTCTTCCCAAAATAAAAATATGAGGAAGTCATTTGTATATATCGTAATTTTATCCCACATCAAGACATAAGACCACTTACAACGGTGGATGTACAGTGAATGCTTCAGAAACCAAACCATGGTCTTGTGGGTAGAAGTGGCCCTCTCAAATTCAATTGTTTCAACAACCCTATGGAGCATTCAAAATGTTAAAAGTAAAGGTGCTACAAAAACTTAAATTGGTTATATAATTATTCAATAATATTTGACAATATTTTATACTTATCCGAAGTATCTCACATTGGTCGGTAAGTTTAGTTCATGGCAGGATATAAACCCCAATATATCATGATCCTTATGCCAATGAATGTGACACCACAATGGAAGTGGCCCCCTCCTAGCATAATAGTTTTAGTTACAAGAGGAATATGTTTGCTTATTCGGCGTAAGCTCTCTCCTCCTCTATGGTTTCATAATCCCGAAAAGAAAAATGTTCAATTACCTATAAGTGCATGCCTTACTACGAAGTCGGTTATGCCTCTTCAATGCATCTTAAAATTGCTTCTACGACTCTAAAAATCATCCCTCGTTCAATCAATTAATCTCACACTTGACCCTTCTAAATTCAATTGTTCCAACAGCCCTATGGAACATTCAAATAGTTAAAAAGTTGAAGGTGCTACAATAGCATTTGACAACTTTTGATTCTTATCCCACATTTGTTGGTAAGTTCAACCCACAACAATATATAAACCCCAATATACCATGATCCTTATGCCAATGGAAATAACACCACAATGAAAGTGCCACGCTATTAGCATAATAGTTTTGGTTGTGAGATGAATATGTTCGCTAGCTCACCTTCCATTCTCATCATTTATGGTTTATGTCTTACTACAAGAAGTTAGATATGCCTCTTCAACACATTGTAAAATTGTTTATGCCACTCCAAAATCCTCCCTCATTCTATCAATTCCACATTGGTTGTTACACTTGGCTCATATTACCATATAAACCCCAATATACCATGATATGTATGTTAATGCGGTGACATCACAATAGAAGTGGCCCTCTTACTAACATAATGGTTGACTGAGTGTGGGATGAATATGTTTGTTTGCTTCTTCACCGCTTTAATACATAACTTATTTCGAAAAAAATGGATATGCCTCTTGAATGTTTTGGAATCACTTCCACCTTACAATCTAATACAAAATGAATGATGTTACACTCCATATATTGTAGGGAGTTCACTTTGAGTCGGCATATGCCTTTTCCTAAATTAATAGGGTTGTAGTCGGGCAACCGAGAACAATTAAACGGCAGCGGCGTCTCAACAAGAGCAACACGGTCAAATCTCATTGAACAAAGATTATTTGTACTTCATATCTATCAGTTTACACAATTGCTTTGTATTTTCATATTTCCTCTAAGAAATGATATATCACATGGAAGAGTCGTTATCATTAGCTTTATTGATCAATATTTTCCAAGGCTCTTACTCTCATTATTCCAATGGGAATCTAGTGATTAACGAGGATTTTAAACCACCCCTTTTTTTTTGCAAGCAATCAAATATTCCAACTCCAGATATGAATTGTAAGTTCTTTCCCAAATTGTGTAAAATATGCAATGTAAGAATATAGAAAACTAGTTCTCAAAATACTAAGGTATTGAAATAAACAAAACTCGATTCTCAAACACGAGAAACTTCAAAGAATAAGTCTTGGTTTGTGTTGCTTATCCTACAAGCAACTAGAATGGATACAAGTTTAATCCATCACAATTTGCTTTTTGGAATTCAAGCTCCTAACATGTAACGGAATTGACACTGCCTGGAACCCATATATGGTGCTATACCAAATAACAACACAGATCCATGCAACAATTTTCCAAAGGGTGCATATAAATTTTGATGAATTCTACCATAAAATATTTATTTACACTCCATTTATGCATAGCAATATGAAGGAACCCCTTGTTCGATCTATGTCGATATGATTGATGACATATCAACAGACTATCTTTTAAGCATCGATTATATTCAAAATCATATTAAGAAATGTATTTATTATGATATTCATCACTCTAAAACGTATAGCAACTCGTCTTTTTCTCCCAACTGTTGTAACTCTCATTTATTGGGGAACCTTAGTTTATCAAAGTGAAGAACTAAGTAGTTCGGGAGAAAACACTAGACAACCACCAGCATTTCCTTTTATTGCAAGTCCTCTGCTGCTCCAATCCCAGTAATACGGTGCAACTCCCCACCGCATGTGTTTGTAATAGAGTAAACTCGTTGTCTAATATTTTTTGGTTTATATCTATAATTGCCTATTGACATATAGAAAGAGGAAACGTATAGAATTTTTTAATTGCCTATTCTTGATTATGAACAACATCTCACATTGCCCAAGACACGGGTGCAGTGAACATTTGATAGTTCTACAATAATACGGTAGTTGACGGATCTAACTAACAAACACGTACGGAAATAGACTAGAGAACCACCAAGTCGACATTGTTTTCTCATTGAATTTCTATTTATCAAAAAAACTACTTCCATGATTATGAAGAATATTCCACATTGCCCTAGACCGAGTGCGGAAACCATTTGATAGTTCTACAATAATACGGTCATTGACCTATCAAATTAACAAACACAAAAAAATTACTTGCATGACAACGAACAATATCCCACATTGCCCAAGACCCGGGTGGGTAAACATTTGATAGTTTTACAATAACACGGTTGTTGACAGATCAAATTAACACATGCGTGCAGAAATAAAGAGACTAGACAACCACCAGGTCAACATTGCTTTCTCACTGAATTTCTATTTAACAAAAATAATTACTTCCTATGCCATCCATCAAATTAGTTTTACGAAAAAGATCTGCTAGGGGTAAACCATGGATGATTGTCAAAATAACACAAATAATCGTTGCAGCTCACATTCCTACTCACATAAACAAAATACTGGTCAAAAGGGTGTAAAATAGATCCTTGCAGTATTGCTCATCAAAATGTTGTGTACCTGGTATGGCTCCAGTTGATGGTCTTAGTGCCTCGTTCCCAGTTAAAACAATAAGGAGCAAGGGAAGACCATCATCAACCAAAGCACTAAGATATGTTAGGGAATCTGGTTGTCTATGTTTTTGGCACAATCCTCTAGAACCCATAGCGTTGTCTCTACTATTTGAAATTTGTACAGATAAGCACTGGCAATAAACCTGTGGCATTGTCCCGGGAAATACGAGATTGTTGATCAGCAGAGACTGATACAGGTTCAGCTGCTAATGCTTCTTTGACCTTAATGACCCAAAAAAATCCACTGGATGCATGGTCTGCACAAATTACAATTTTCCCCACTGCCAGAGCCTCCACCATTGCGGTGCAAAATACATCACTAATACTATGACCTTATTATGTACAATATCCCACATTGCCCAAGACCTAGATGCATTAAACTTTTGATAGTTCTAGAATGATAATGACCGTTGACCATTCCAATTACCAAACATGAAGAAATAAAGAGACTTTCGCACTGAAATTTCTATTTATCGAGATTTTTACTTCCACTTGTCCATCAAATTACTTACACGTGAAAGAGCTCATAGGGGTAAAGCATAGTTGATTATTGAAATGATACAAATAATCATACAGCCCTCTATCCTACCAACCATAAACAGGGTATTGGACGGAAGGGGGCAAAAGATGCAAATCCTTGCAGTGTTGCTCATCAAAATGTTGTGTACCTGGTATGGCTCCAGTAGAGAGTCTTAGTGCCTTGTTCCCAGTTAAACAATAGTGAGCAAAAGCAAGACCATTATCAACCAAGTGTTAATATTCGGCATGGAATTGACTGTCTAACATTTTGGTGCAATCCTCTAGGCCCTATAATCTTGTCTCTACTATTTGAAACTTTGTACAGATCAACATTGGCAATGAATCTATCCGTAGCATCCTCCGAAGATAGACGATATTGTTGTTCAGCAGAGAGAGGTGCAGGTTCAGCTGCTAATGCTTCTTTGACCTTCTTAACAAACTCTTCAGAAGTCTTATACATCAGGCAGTTAGGAAATGACCCAAAAATTCATTGGAAGGATGATCTGCACAAATTACGATTTTCCCCATTGCCAAAGCCTCTGCTGTTGCTGTGCAAAGTACATCACTGATACTAGGGTTGATAAATACTTTGTAGCTGCATTAACAGAAAATAACTTAACGGCATTACTTTCCAATCAAAGTCTAGTTACAAAAGTAAAGTCTTGTAAAAATCAAATAAATAATAAATATTAAAAACAAACAATATTACCCATGGAGTGATTCATCTACGTGATCTCTTCCTTGATGAAATTTCATATTCAAAGCCAACTTCTGTGCTGTTGATTGAACCTCTAACGAATCTTCTCCATTTCCAAAAACATCAATGTTGAAGCCATTTAGTTCATCTTTATGTTTTGCAAGCAAATCTACCAGCTCTCTATAGCCTTTTCCCCAAACCATCTTCCCTAAGAAATATGCCCCTTTGGAAAATGATTGCCTCCCAACCTCCCTATCCACAGCCACCTTTCTGCCAACTTCTAAGAATTTAGGACAAACGCCATGTACATTGCAAACTATGGATTTTGGAAGATCTTGGGTAGAGCCTGACAGGCGTAAAACCTGTACAATAGCACCAAAGACTTGTTCAATTGTTCTCAAGGCATCCAATACAAAAAATAGGGAAAAGAAAAACACATATTTCTAAACTATCGGAAATATGTTAAAAAGCCCATCTCCAAAGATTCTGAGATGTGATGATTACTATGAGTGTAATGTCTGCACCTTATGACAATATGCACGGGTAACCCAGTTGTTGATGTGTTTTACAAAGAAGGCCTGTAAAGCTCCATTATTCTCTCTTTTGATATACTCTAAATAATTTGTGTGCACAACACCAATTACATGGCTAAATTTATCTGTCCACCGTTTTCCATGATAGTACCAGTTCAAGTGTTCAGGCTCCTCCAGCACTGCAATATCAGCTTCCTTATCCGGAATAAATTGTGAAGTATCACCAACAGCTATTATACTCCGTCTCTGCCTAGAAAACTGCAACAAACGATGACATGTTTTAGTAACCCAAAAATCATTTCCATGTTTCAGTTAAAGCCCACCAACTTTGACACAACACAAACAAGGACAACAACACTGATCTGAAAATAACTCAAGGAAAAAGCTCTCAACTAAAGAGGAGATGGAAGTAATCTATAGAACCTTTCCAGGATAAAATGCCATCTTGAAATCTGATTTGAAGCCAGTTCTTGTTTCCAACCAATTCGAACATAAACTTCCTGCTCCTCTGGTGAGTCAAAAGTCAATTTGTTTGGGTATACTAGTTCTTGATCTTCTTTGCAAAGCCAAGGAACAAGTAAGGTGACATTTTGTTTTGCATTTTTAGCCAAATATGCAGCACGAAAAAAGAGGATTAATAGCTGTGCCAGTCATCCAAGGTAAACTTGCAGTTGTAATTATTGCTACATTGCGCTTTCCTTCTTCCAAATTATGTTTCACACTTTCATTCCATGGCCCCGCCTGATAGCGGTATCCTGTGCTTTGTAACACACTGGCTATCCTAAGATCAAGCTCATCAGTACTTGATTCACTCTCCTAGTAGTTATCATAGAATCTTTTGATAAACCAGAGTTTGAGTCAAGCTGATCCCTCCTCCTATAGCTGCATAGAATATCGACAGCTTTTTCACATATATCTGCAAACAAGAAGCCCAACATTGTACATCAAATGTCACAATATTTGGGAATTATTTGAGCATAACATCTCAACATCAGCTGATATGGATTTCATTGTCATCTTATCATCACATTGAGGAAATATATTGATATTAGAATGAATAGCATTGTTTAATAAAATCTTTTAAGACAACATTAGAAAATAATGTCCAGAGATGTAAGCAAGGATACATACCAGCCATCCAACTCAGAAGATTTTTAATGATGATTTCCTTCCTAAGAGCCCTCTTGAAAACAAATGAGGTCATTGCATTCTATTGATCTCATTTATAATATCAAGAAAAAGAGATTCCAGAATGTAAAGACAATATGCACACTTCCAAAAATATCTTAATGTCGTAGACATAAGAAAGAGCACTTAACAAAGATAAGTCGCTCTACTCAATGTCAGTTCAATGAGATTAATGTTGAATTGGATATGGTCTGTCTCAGTAGTACTTCCTAAATGTTCAGAGAAGTTCAGATCTTATCTAAAGAGCCAATGACAAACAGAATGCTCTTTTTCGCAATAATTGCATAATATTCATAACCATCAAGAAGAGTTGAGGACAGAATAGAGTGTGAAAGGTCAATACATTGCTAAATTGGAAAAACAACCAAAGCCTGTTCATTCTGAATTGTAAAGGTTCTCGTGCCTCTTTAGCTGTTACCAAAAGGGAAGTTAAGAATCTCCCAACTAAATTCATTACAAATCATGTGCTTTAGTAGTATACAACTTTTTCTAGCTGCTATAGAGTATATTTGAAAATTAAGGTCATGGATTTAATGTTTTAAGTAAAGATTCAAGCAAAGCAAGGATGAAAACATTTTCAATGGCATATGGATAAGATGGTTGCTTCTATTGTGAGATTAGAGTTGCATTTCTGGAGGAGAAATATCATTAATGCCGACACCAAACCATCTATTATATGACTATCAAATAATGATGATGCTTCTCTTTAACTGAAATATCTCCTCGTCCACTTTCAACCATGTATACTTGGAATTTGACTTGCAATATTCAACAACATAAATGAGCTTTGCTTCAAGTAATCCACAGTAATAGGTGGCTCCTCTCCACCTGCAATCATTTATGCTAGTAAGAACCAAGAATGGGCTTCATGGGATTGATAACTGACTGGCTTCTGTACCAACACAGTCCTTGACCATGGCTCTACCTTCTGTAGAAAGGCCACCACATTATTTGGAATGGATCATCCTTTTGTACAATTGTATTTGGAGAACTCACAGCTATTAGCAACTTGGCCTCCAACACTTGGAGAGCACACTACAAGACAGACTCAACCTTTTAAACTTAGAGAGCTCATCAAAAACATTTTAGTTGGAGCCATAACCAACAATGATTCACCTATGCATCCTCCTTTGTGACATCCCATATTCATACATTTATTGATTTAGCGACATTCAGATGATTAGGTGGCTACTGCCACATCGGTACAGCATTTATTTTTGCTTTGATTGATTTGAGTATCATTATGACATGTTTTGGGAGTAAAACATTTATTATCAGTTGATTTGATTTAACAATGATGATATCAATGATCTGCATTTCAGTTTTGATTTCTATATATATGTTTCTTGTACTTCATTTCAGTTGATTTCCTTATGTGAAATGGATAATGCATTCGGTGTTTCTTGTTTGTTTGCGTGCAGATGTTTTCTAGCATGAGAAAGGGTATCATTGCAGAGAGGCAAAAAGATTTAGTAATGGGTACAAATAGAGAGATTGTTATGTGGGTTTCAGTGCACGAAAAACAGTGGAAATTGTAAGTCTTAGTTACTTCTGTTCCCATTATTGGTTAGTACATTTATTAGCGTCGCCTCGTGCAAGGCAACGGGTTTATTTAGTTGCATTGCGACGACAAAAATGGGAATGCATACTTTCGCTGCAGCAAGAGGAACAATGTCGCTTTTTAGCGCTTGTGTGCACATTTTCGCTTTTGTGACAATGACACGCTCATTGTTTGTTTACGTCATTTTGGGTTTACGTCATTTTGGGTTTGCATATTTATGTTTTGCATGATTGCACATAAAACAATAATTTCGCATTTAATTGTATTGAGGAAAATTTAGATTATTATACCCTACAGCAACAAGGTATTTTTTGTTGGGGGATACATGGCTTGATAATCCTAATTGGCCTTGTGCATACGTCTTATTTTCCCTTGCCATCTCCTTATCTCTCTATCCCCTTATTTCTTCGCCCTAACCTTGATTTATCCTCTTCATCCGGGCTAACCCATTGAGGAGCCCTATCCCTCTGTGCACCTATTGGCCCGGTGTGGCCTAGGGTGGCATGGCTTATGCCATGACTTCTTATTTAGCATTGAAACCGTTTTACATATATACACTTTGCATAGCATTCTTTATAATATAAAGCTTAGAGCTTGCATTTAGCCCGAGCTCATTTGCAAGTTCAACTCGCTAAGGACTGACATCACCACCAAGTTTGCCGAGTTGGGCATGGATTCAAGCTCTCTAAGCAATGAAACTGACTCACTAAGCATTGAAACCGACTTGCCTTGAGCTATTGACTCGCCTTGAGCTATCGACTCGCCTCACCGAGCTAGGAATAGAACTTGCTTCCCATTGAACCCTTGACGCTTAAGATGTGAAATTGCCGCCCAGTTGCATACACATGGCATGTGCATGGGTAAATTGGAACAGGTCTTCAGGGAAGTTAAACACCAAATTAAACCTAAACACGCTTGCACAGACATTTTAGAGCAGCAGAGAATTTAGTTAAGCTTGCATGTTCAGATTCAATACGGCAAGTGGCACCTTTAAACATATGCATGGTTATAGAGGAATGGCCTGTTTTAGTTCATTTTAGAGAGCGACAATAATTTAAAACTCATGCAAGATTGAAACGATAGGGATATAATTAGGAGTCAGCATGTAAATAAGAAAGGGCATTACATTTTAGCGAGATAATAGATTGCAGTGAGTATTGGAATGAGCAGAAGTTAATTCTAAAAGAGAAAACATAGACGGATTGGCTATTCTTAGAGGAAGTCGGAAAAAAAAAAAAGATGAGTGGTATATTTGGGAAATGGAAAAAATAGAGAGGAGACTGGAAATAGAATAGGAAAAAGAAAAACGTAAAAAGAGAGTCATTGAAGAGGATACAGGCAGAGCTCGAGAGAGAACACAATCTGTATTTTCGTACAGAAAAGACTTACGGGCGGAGAAGAAAGAAGATAAGTGTTCTCATTCGCACACAGAAAAGAGAATATGCAGGAGGGTCTTCGCATCAGATCCAGGTTCCCTCCTATAACCTTTAATTATTTCCTAGTTGTTATTAGTGTATGCATGGATTAATGGCCTACTGGCCAAGACATAGCACTGCCTACAGGGAGGTCTCGGTATCGAATCTCATCTATGACCATATCTTTGTTTAGTTTTGTTTAAACATGTATATATGTGCATAGTTAAACTAAAATAGAGCATGACTGAATGGCTAAGCCATTGGCCCAGGGGACTCCGGGTTGTGGGTTTGACCCACGAACACACTAAAACCCTTTTACGAGGTTAATTTTGCTTAAAGTCTGAATCAAGGATTTGATTTCGATTAAATATAACTCAACCCAATCTCTTTTAGTAAACTGATTACCTTGGACTATTGAAAATAGCATGGATTCTAAGGAGAAGAGTAAGTTTAATGACTCTGTTTTATTTTATTTAAAAACAAACATTATGGCATTGTTAACTAACCTTATTTATATAGCTAGGAAGACTCGTATTTGTTAACAGCTCCACCTTCAATATTGGGGCATCATTTCACTGTAAATATAACTCATTCCTTTGTATAGTTGTACTTGGAGATATTTACCATTACGAAAAAATTGTCCTATAGCTGCTCTAGAATGACTCGGCCTTTTGAATTTAGTTCACCACTATGAACATAGTAATGACACCAAACAAGTGAAGGTATTTATGATAAGGAGCAACATCCTTACACAGATAACATAATTATATTAATGACATAATTGTCAAGTCTCTTAGACAAGTGCCTCGTCATAATGGACAAAATACACCAATACAATCATACCATCAATCTTTGTTTTATCAATTATATGAAAAGCTATGTTACCAGGAACAGTTACAGGTCTGAAATGTGGACACGCTAATTTTCAAAAAAACTTGGCTTACAAAATGTTACGGAAACATTTGTACCATATATTTTAAATATATATATATACATATACATATATATAGTACTCATTGTCAAAAATTGTCCATAAGAGAGAGTGCACTCAAAATATCTTGTATTCATTTTAGTGCAAAAGACTCAACATGGTTACAATTCATATGCATGATTATAATCTAGATTCTAGAATATATCATCTAGATTTTCCTCATGATCATCTCCATGAATACCACTGGTAGCTCCACACCCATTAGCTTCACATCATGCACTCCCACTAGCATTATGCACACATCATTTGTGATCATTGATCACATTAACTTGATTTTTCCTCCTTGAAGTCGATCCCTCATTCCAAATCTGCTTCTCAACTCCTCCTTGATGCTCTTAGCTCTTAAGTATCACCTCCTAAGTCTCTTCCTCCACATTGCTCCTTGATGCCTCTTTGCTCTTCACAATGTTGAATGTTAGTTTAATGAAAACTAAATTCAGCAAGAGAGAAATGAGTGTGATTTAGAATGGACTTATGGGCTGCCAATATTAGAGCCAAATATGCAAAGAATAAACCTCCTGACCAAATTATTTGGTTTTCTCTTCCCTCCAAAGGATCACCTACTCTTGTCATCTTAAGAGTTGACTTTAACTGTGGGTACTGATAGAGAAGAGGGTGCTGTCCATCCCAAGAATCAGTCCACAAATTGGCTTCTCTATCAATACCCACAGTTAAAATCAACAATGGAAGCCATGCAAGCAAAAGGATGGATAAAGGTAGTGGATTATTGCAAGTTTGTTACGCATCCTTGGGATATTGGAAAGTGTTTCCTATCTGCGAATGGCCAATTCACATTGGGCAGGGAGAACAAAAATTGATAAATAATATTTTAAAGACTCGTCCTATTTCCTCGTCTCCTCGGCCATATTCCTTGCTCTGGGGGCAATTATACAGGTCTATACATGGTTTCTTCAAGTTATGCTTATTTAACTAAAGGTACCCCTCACCCACTTAAGGACATTTTTAGGTACATATGGCAGCCTGCGATATGGCCTAAGGTGAGTTTCTTTATTTGGTTGGTTTTAAAAAGGAGAGTCTTAACTGGGGATAGGCTTATGAAGTGAGGAGTTGATAGCCCATTTAGATGTGCCTTATGCTTGGCTGATGATGAGACCCTTTCTCACCTGTTTTTACAATGCCCGTGGGTTATTTCATTATGGCAGCTCTTATCTAAATTGTTTAACCTCCCTTGAATCAGCATTTGGTCATTTGAGCAGATGATTAAAGATTGGCATACATTCCTAAAGGACAAAATCTGACGCCAACTTTTTGGACTAGCATTTCCCTTCTCCTTCGGAATATATGGAAAGAATGAAACAACAAAATTTTCCAACAACTGAGCAAAGACATATCCTTATGTTTGGGAGAAAACTAAAATTAATGTTGCTGAATCTATCAAACATAAGATCTCTTTACCTCCTCTTCTTACACCCGAATGGGAGCATCTGTGTAAACAACTTTCTTGGCAACCTAGAAATTCAACTATGCCTGTTTTCCAGCAAAAATGAAACTACAGAGGGATGATCATTGGAAAGCTCCCCCAATGGAGTATGGGAAATTGAATACTGATGGAGCTTCAAGAGGTAATCCAGGTCAAGTGGCCATGGGAGGCATTGGCAGAACTTCTGATAGATCAGTGACCTTTTTCTTTGCTGAAAATTTGGAATATGAAACCAATAATTTCGCAGAGATCATAGCAATGTACAGCGAAATGCAAGAGGCTTTGAAAAGCAGATGGAAAAATTAGAAATTGAAACAGATTCAAGGGTAATTATCAGCATGTTATCTAATCCGCAAGGGGAACATAATCCAAATTGGCGGATAGCAAGAGAAGTTTGGAAAATTCAAAGGCTGTGGGAACAGTTTCAAGACATGCAAATTAGCCATATTCGCAAAGAGAGAAATAAAGTGGCGAATGCATTGGCTAATTGGGCTTTGGATAGCCATAACCTTGTTTGTTATGGAACGCCACCTCTCTGGTGGTCGACCAAGATTCAAGACGATATGAGAAACATTATAAACTCTTATGTACTAGAATGAGAGTTGTTAAGTATCCTTTTTTGTATACTTCCCAGGCCTGGACTAATAGCTTCCAAGCTTGGCATAATAGAATTTGTATTTTCTGATATCTTTTTCTAATATGCATGAGGCTCCTGGTTTTTTAAAAAGATGTCCCTATATAGCTTTTAGAAAGTGTCTTTAGGAAGGTTGGGTGTGTAGAATAGGGTTATAAACAATAAATGCAAAAAGAATGCATTTTAAAAACCATACCGCCCCCGTGGCATTTTCAGGTCGTACTTAGGGCATGCATGCGTTTGAAGCCATTTTGACTCTGTTTCCGTACCCAATCCCATTTCTGGGACATTTCTAAGTGGATATGAGCAATGAGGGCACGTTCCCATGCATCACAGACAAAAATGCTTCTTAGGTAATTTCAATTGCAACTGTCACATTCCACTGCGCTTGACAATGCTTACTGAGAAGAATATTTTAAATACGTGATTTCAATCAAAATCATCATAGAGCCATTACTCTTTGAATAAACAAAAGTTAATTTTTTTCATTGTTTAATTTTTGGTACTCTTGTTTATTGTTAGTGGCCTTTTCAGCTTTTAGGTAAACATAAGAAAAAAAAACACACGATATTTGGGAAGGTCAACAACTCACCCTAACCAAACACTACACCTAGTAAGTTCCAGGTTTTATTGATAAAGGATTAATTATCAAAAAAGTTAAACCTAAGCTAGCAGCACATGTAATTAAGGCCAGAGGCAAAAATACAAAGAAAATGTTATGTTAAGAAATTTCTGCATTTTGACAATATTGTAATATTTCCAAGTTCTCACGATTTCTCAACCTTTTAATTCTCAAATTAAAAGCCATAATTTAAATATATGGGTTATACAATTTAAATATTGCACATATATTAGATAAGTATTAATTTTTAATTTAATAAATATGTTGCAATGGATAAATGTGACCATTTATTTAAATTAATTTAAAGAGAATTAAGAGAATGCAACGAGTGGATGAGAATTAATAAGAGCTTTTTTATATTATTTAATTAAATTAAAAGTTTTTCCAAGCTTTTAATATATTAAGATAATCACCAATTTTAAATTTAAAAGCTTTTAATATGAAGAACATAACCTTTAAAAGCTATTTTTGGAAAATCCATGTGGGGATCAAATAAATAAAAGAATAAGTAAAGGATCTTTTTAATTAGATTTTGGTGGCTTTAATAGCTAGTTCAACTTTTATATTAAAATATTCAAAGGAACTTGAGTGAAGAATTAAAAGAATATTTTATTCAGGATGAGGATGGATATTATTATCTGAGGATAATTATATTGTTATTAAGTTAAGGATAATTATATTGTTATTAGTTGATGATAATTATATTATTATTATCTACGGATAAATATTACTATATGAGAATAACTGTTGAATTCCAGAGATGGTGCTTGTGGCACACTTCTTATCTTCTTCTAGATTTGTAATAATAGAGAGAGTCTTTTTATATTCTGATCATCTTTCCTTGAATTTGCTTGAATTCCTATTTTTATTTTAGCAGTACATAACCTTGGTTTCAAATTCATGCAGAAATGTCCAATACCTTTGAATTAATAGAGAGCAATTGTGTATTCAATGTGATTGATAAAAGGTGTTGAGGTGGATTTCCCTTCACTTTTCTTCACATGTATCTAGCTCTATATTCGTATTAAGGTTAGACCTTACCTTAGTTGTATTATCTCATTGTGTCAATTAAACACTAAGTTTTGCATGTTTTAGTTTTCTTGTGTTGTGATCAAGTAGAAGAAAGGATTAAAATACATTGGTGTGTCACCCTTTTTGTGTTTCTTTTCCCTTTCATTTCCCAAAAAGCTTTAGACTAGAACTAGGATAGAAGGAACCAGCCTACCCTACCCCAGACATTGTACTTGAGATAAGTGCCCCCCACTTTAGTATGTTCCATGTTATGCTTGAATCGTGGGTACCTTTAGATCAGACCTTTTAGTGCATTAATAGTTTTTGGCACAACTAGTGGGATCTGAATTGAAAGCTCCGAATTTTTCTTTAGCCTTTTATTCATTATCTGAGGTTTTGATGAGAATCTCAGATCTACTTGCTTTTTGAAGCATTTAATCACCACTTGGTTCTTTATATTCTGATTTTTGTGAAGCATCACAAAAGATTAGGAGCACCTATCATCCACCTGGCAAGTCTATTGGCTTCAAATCCACAAATTCAAAGACCACGTAGCCCTTTGCCCACTTCTCACAACATTAAAGTATTCTTGCTTCAAAGTTTTGTTTTCAGTTTCTCATAGTTTGTGATGAAATCAGAACCATGGCACTTCCAAGAATTCATCCTTTTGTCGCATGAGCTTTTGGTGATTCTCTTCATCTACAACACTAGCATAAGATTCTGAGCATAATTCTGAAGGCACTTTTGGCATTCACAGGAGATGGTACTACAATCCCTATAGATCACACTCAGGATGTGGCAAATCTATGAGTAGTACATCACATCACATCACACAGCCAGATGTGGCTCTCACATTGTTGGCATCATCACTCAATGGAAAGAAACTTGACTGGTACAAAGGGTTGGATACACACTCAGTTTCATCATGGGATGAGTTCGGTGAGAAATTGAACAATTGGTTTAAGGAGAATGCAGATGTATTACCTAAAGACTAAAATAGAAGACCTCGGCACCATCAAGGGATCTTCTGCAGAGTATGTTTCAGACTTCAAACTCAGATTCAAGAAGACTTGGGACAGAATACCCACTGATTTCAGACCTTCTCCTGATATGGCTTGTATTATTTGAAATCTTTTGATCCTAATATTGCTGTTATGATTCAGTCTCTTGGAGGTAGTACTCTTCCTCAGGCATATGATATAGCTATTTGGGCAGAGAAGAGTCTTGAACAAGCGAGTGTGATTGAGCCCATGCCCATTACCCCTTTATTTCCCAAGTATTTTGATGATTCCTCAAACCCTCACGTGCTTATCCAAAGCCCATCCCAACCACACCAAATTGAGCTCCCAAACCCTCGTGTTAATTCCAATATGGTGGTTGGGGTTAAAGGCTTCATTGCTGATTTCTGTAAAGTGATTTCAACCTTTAAAAGACAACTTGCCCCTTCAAATTGCCCAATGTTTTAACCTACAGATTGCCATCCAAAGCATGACAAAACCCTTGCAAAAACCACTTTCCTCATGTCATATACAAGCAAAAGAGGCTGCATATGTCAATTCAGACTCCTCTCAGGCTTCAACAGGTCCAAAAATGGTAAGAAAATTCAGCCTTCTGTATAGTATATGACTGGAAAACAATGGTGTTCTCTCTATTTGACGAGCACGTACGCACTGCAGAAGAGATATCGCATGTATAGGATCATTGAAGAGGAAGAGATTATGCTTTGACATTCTGGTTGAATTAGGTGGTGAAGATGATTTCTTGTTTCCTCTTAAGGTACTTAGATGGCAAAAAAGATACTTGATTTATCCTCTGCTCCAAAAAAATCTTTTCTTCATGACTCTCAGTGCTTTGAATGATTTTCATGTTTTTGAACATTTTTTTACTCTGTCAATGAAGATAAACAAACAGATGAAAGCTCTATGATTTCAGGCATAGAAAGAAAGCAAGATTGCTGATCAAGAGGACTATTCATAGCACATGGACCAATTTATTGAACAAGAGGACATCATGCATGATTTCCTAGTTGCACTCAAAGATGAAGATAAGCCTACATCTCTTTCGGAAAGATTAACATGGATTGAAGACTTTCAAGAACCTTTGGAGCATCACAAAACATCTTTTCACAGTGAGGAGACCTCAATTTCAAGCAATCAAGGTGATCAATAAACTAAAACAAATCCTGCAGTTTCTTTAGAAGTGTCTGTTCTTGGTATGAATTCTATGAGTTTTAGTCGGAAAAGGGGCTGCCCTATCAGGAATTTAGCTTTCCTTGAAGCCCATGGTGAATGATAAGCCCAATCTTAGTCATGTTGAGTCTTTTAGTCCGCAAAAGCATGCATACAATCATGACAAACAACAAAGTACAAGTTCAGTGAGAGAAAGCCATCAATAGTGGTCAATTTTGAGTTTGGCAAAGAGCCAGAGTTCACTAAAAATCGGTATGAATACCACTTTCAGCAAGAACAAAGGACTGATTTTGATCAAAAATGGGAAAAATACAAAAGAAAACCAATTTTGCAGTACTTAGGCAGGTCAAGAGGTATAAGTTCCTGTTATTTTTCATAATGCATTTTGTCTGGTAGCTTGCAGGAGTTTCTGGACTGAATGAAGGTAGAACCTGATGAGGTGAGGCCATTGTTTTTCCATTTCAATGAATGTGTATGTTCAAAAAGTTTCAATAATTGGATGTTAGTCTCTAGATTTCATTTTTCATTTCAATGAAGGTTTTGCAAACAGGGTAGCAAGCTAAGCGGGTTTAACTGCGGGGAAACTCCATAGTTGAGCTTGCTTGAGCCAGAGTAGTGCACGCTTGAGCCATAGTTGAGCACGCTTGATCCATAGTAGTACTGCGATGGGTGATTTCCCAGGAAGTCCCAGTGCTTAACCCCTGTCAGCAACACCTAGATGCAATGTCATGACTCGTGAGAGATGGGTCAAAGTAGATTGACCACCTCATGATGGTTCAGAGTAAATTGACTCGAACAACGCAATTAAATCCCGAAAAAATTACACAACTATAGTAGTTTGTTTTCAGCAAATAAAATGTTTCAACATCCCTAGCATCACCATGAAAAGGTCTCAGATGATTTTGTAAACATGTGTTTTATTCATCTTGTGTTGTGATCCCCAAAAAGTGTTCAAGGGACAGTTTCTAATAGAGTTTGATAGAGATTTTTAGTTTTGGAAGACAAAAAGAAGAGAAAAAGAGATTTACGAAGTTTAATTCTTATTGAACTCCAGAACCATCACCATTCTAAATTTGATTTCAGTCTGCAATGCTTTTCAGCGGGTTGGATGCATGGTTTCAAATTTAGATTCAGAGTTGCAGAGGTTTAGAGGTTGTGTGAAGGTTTTGATGCTAATTTGACTCTATGCCCAATGGATGTAGGCTAGATTCTAAGGTTCACACATGTAGGCATTGTGCCCCTAAGAGCCACCAAAATGTTAAGAAATTTTCACACTTAAACAATATTGCAATATTTCCAAGTTCTCCTAATTTCTCAGCATTTTAATGCCATAATTTAAAGAAATGGGTTATATAATTTAAAAACTGCACATATATTAGATAAGAATTTTTATTTAATTAAAATGATATAGTGGATAAATATAAAAATTAAGAGAATGCAACAAGAAGATGAGAATTAGTAAGAGGTTTTTTTCTTTTATTAATTAATTAAATTAAAAGTTTTTCCAAATTTTTAATATATTTGGATATGCACCAATCTTTTTTTTACATTTCAAAAAAATTATAAAAGATATGCAACCCGAAGTCAACCAAAATATCCATCAAAACCAGTCAAAGCCGCCCATACAGGGCAGCATGTTGTTCAAACTAGAACCATAGGGATATTTAAAGCTTTTTACATTAAAATAGTTAGAGAGCATAAACTTTAAAAGCCATTTTTGGAATATCCACATGAGGATAAAACAATTAAAAGAATAATTAAAGGATTTTTAAAATTTGATTTTGGTGGATTTAAAAGCTTTTTAACTTTTATATTAAAAATTCAAGATACTTGAGAAAAGAGTTGAAGACAATTTTAATTAGGATAAGAATGGATATTATTATCTAAGGATAATTATATTATTGTTATCGAGGATAATTATGGAATTTCAGAGCTGGTGCATGTTGCACACTTGTAATATCCCCTTCCTAGTCGAAGACCCTTAGCCTATTTTGTCTACCCGACGGCTAAGGGATGCAAAAAGGGTGACTTAAGTTATAATATTTTATTATAAAGTGCAAAAATAAAATAAAACATTATAAAAACACTTATAATAAATTATTATGGACTTAATGATAAATTAAACATAGAAAAAGCAAACAAAAGGGGAAAGCATTTGGGCCAAATGATTTATTCTAGGAAAGTGCGACTTGCACTAGGAAGCAAAGTAAATGGGAAAAAGGACAAAAAGCATTTAGAAAGAATAAAATACCCAAGGAAAAATGTGACTTGCTTGTGGAGCAAAAGTGGATGGAAGAAACTATTAAATGAAGGAAAATTTTGATTGGCCATGAAAGGTGGCTATTTGGGTCACAAGGCTATATATGCAAGTGGACTTGCCTTAGTCTCACACACTTGAATATTTCTCGTATCTCTGATTTTTGTATGAAGCTTTCAACTTTGTCTATTTTATTTCTAAGGACGAAACCCTTTAGAAATACCCTCTTGAGGACGAAAACCCTCCAAGAGTTTGTGAGGATTCTCTACACAAGGGTATCCATTGTGCTTCAACGGATTTATAGTAATTTTCTGAGTATTTCTAGCAGTTGAATTCCAAGAGTTAGAAGGGAAGATTGTAGTTGTGTTCATCTTATTTATTTCATGTGGAGCGACCCACTTTTTGGGCATATCTGATATATTCCAAGGTACTTCTAATCTGATTTGGAGTGTGGATTGTAGATCTGATTTTTATAAATCAAATCAGCTAATTTTTAGAGTCTGTGGTGTGCAAAAGATATCATTTTTATTTATTTTTATGGGCAGCCAGTCTGCAGATTTTTATAATTTATTTCCAGCCCATTGTGCCTCTGAAATCTAGATTTAAATTCATATGTTGGGCTTTATAAAATTGGTAGATCAGATTGGAGTGGAGAAGTTATAATCTATTGGCTGATTTATTTGGGTTTTCTACCTAACCCTAGTCGCCATTTTCAGAGTATAGTTCAGATCTGCATTAGTTACTTTGAAATAATTTCTATAAATTGCAATTGAGGTTTGGGGATTGCCTAAAATCCAAGTGGGGGTCAAATATGTCCATTTGGGGACATTACAACACTTATTCTAAATTGTAATAAATAGAGAGAATCGGCAAGACTTCTTTGTTCAATCAACTTCAAGAACACCAACTGCCCACTTGAATCCACTATAAATTTTATCAAGGTGCAGTTCATTCCATCCATCCACCAATTAGACAAAATACAGCAGCCCCTTTTGCACAATATTCTTTTTTCATCCACTATCACATGCATGAATTTTATAGCATCCTCCGAGAATGGGCCACTCAAATCACAAGGAATGGGTGCTTTGAACGTCGTCATAGCAATGATCCATGCTATCACCAAATTCTCCCAATATGGGCTTCTTGCCGCATTAAATGGTATGTTGCTATGATACCAAAAATTGCAGCTTCTACCCCCGCTTAATTATGCTTTTTCTTTCCTAAACCCAGATCCATTGTCAAATGAGGCCTTTCCCAAGTTGAGAAGCTCATTCGCAGGAAACAAGCTTTGTGGAGACCTCCCCCCAAAGGCTCTTGGAAACTAAATTTCGACGGAGCCTCCAGAGGCAACCCGGGTTTTTGGGGGCCGGTTGCATTCTTGAAACAAGGTGGTACCCTCATTGCAGCGGGTTCCTTTCTATTGAGCAACTGTTCTTGCAATCTGGCGAAGTACAAGCCCTCTTGGAGGGAGTCAAACTAGCCATCAAAATGGGTGGGGATACTTTGCATATCGAAGGAGACTCCCAAATAATTACTTTTGCCGTCTCCAAGGGTTCAGCCTCTTCCTGGCGTATCAATCCTTTTATTCAATCCGTCATATATTCGCTCGATAAACTCAAATTTTGGAGCATCAGTCACATTTTCCGAGAATCCAATTCGGCGGCAGATCTTTTAGCTAATTTCGCGATCGACTTCTCGCACGCAGCAATAGTCTCCAATGACGCTACGGTCTAGGAAGGACTCACATCAATCCTTTCCTCTGAAAGATAGTTCCGAGTGTTCCGCGTTATGGCTCCCTTAAGTACCGCCCGGAGCTTCTTTCTTTTAGCTTGCTTTCGACTTGCTAGTCTCTCTGGTCTCGCTGCTTCCGGTTCCCATGGCCTTCGTCGGTTTCCCGTTCGTAGCTCTCCGTGGTCAATTCTAGGAACTGGCCGATTCTTCTGCTATTGATCACCATCGGCTCTCTATCATTTTCAAGTACTCTTCGCCCGAGGAAGCAGAAGCAATCGAATCCATTCTGGGCGATTCTTATCGTTTCCGTTCTCGGTGCCCCAGGACAGACTCGGAAATCGCGTCGGCCTTTGTATCTTTTTGCCTCCTCCACCCAGATCCTGTTGTGGTTGAATTCGTCACGGAGGATGAAATCTACCCAGTTCACAGGGTGGGTTTGCATGAACAGCTGGCTGATTTTTCCCTCCCAGATCCTTTGTTGTGGGTGGAGGAGGTCGATGAACTAGCTTTGGGTTCTGGTCGCGGCATCCAAGTGGCTCTGCGGCATAGTATCGCAACCTGGTCACCTTTGCACAGAATTTTCATCCTTCGTTGGACCATCATTTCCTCCCTGCAGTCGTCATCGACGCTGCATTATTTCCTGTGCATTTGACGATCGACCACCTCAATGAGTTAAAAGACCGTGTCGGCGATGCATTCAATCTACTGCTCAGAGCAGCTAACAATGGCGTGCTGGCACGTCACATGGTTAATCTTTTCGCCCTTGCAGTGCAGCTCGAAGTCCTCCTGACGCAGTCTTTTGTTTTCGTCTTCCTAGTTCTTTGTCGAGCTTATGTTCTCCGTCTTCATTCTTCCCTCCTGCTCGTTTGTTTTTTTGCTATATTCCCTCTTCCTTCATCTTCTCCTTCTTCTTTGTAATTGGGTAGGGGCCTTTACCCCTCCGGTTCATAGCTCCGGTCAAAAGCATTTACCAATCAAAAAAATATATATGCTTTTTCTAGTTCAAAGCAATATCTTTGAGCAAAGCTTCACAAGGCCTTTTTGTTCCTTGAAATACTCTTGGTGCACAACATTCACTCAAAGATATTGCTTAGATCTAGAAAAAGCATAATGTAAAGAGAGAAGCAGCTGCAAATTTTGGTATTATAACAACATACCATTTAACATAGACGAAGCTCATATTGGGAGAATTCACAATCGCATTGATCATTGCCATGAAGAAGGGGTCAAGTCACCTAGCCCTCATGATTTGAGTGGCCAATTGTTAGAGGATGTCATAAAAACACACATGTAAAAGTAGATGAGAAAAAAAGAATCTTGCACCAAAGAGGCTACATAATTTGTCTAATGGGTGGATGGATAGAAAGAACCGCACCTTGATAACTTTTTATTGGCTTCAAGTGGGCAGTTGGTGTTCTTGAAACCAATTGATGCCTTTGACCAAGTGATAAATGCAAACATTGTGTGATATGTTGGATAGGTGGTCATTGAAGTGAGCGTGGAGAATGTAAGTTCAGAAGGCAATGTAGCAACAAGGAGTCTTCTTGACACAAGGCGAGCCACCCTACTCTTTTTGGAGCCCATATGCAACCCATTGCATTGACCTCTTATTAAGGACATATCAAAAACTAAATGGGTGGAAAAAATGAAAATATTACAAATTACATCTACAATCACCCTTAAACTAAGCTTGATGAAAGAGCACTCCAATGGAAAGGAGCTTGTGCGATCAGAAGTCACACAATTCACCACATCAACCTCACTAACATCTCCTTAGCTATGAAAACACAATGGTTGGAGTCTCCCTATCAGTAGGAAGGTCAAGGAGAAAAGGTCACAAAGACCGTTTTTCATGAGGTGTTTGCAAAGACCATAGAGGAGATCCTTAAGTTAACTTTTAACTTGACTAATTTTTATTTATCATTTAGTTTTTATAAAAAAAAATTATAGTTTCTCTTAATTTTTATTTTGAAATTGCTTGTTATTTCATTGCGGGTGTCGAGCCTTTGATCAAAGTCCCGCACTTGGTGGATTGGGGTGAAAAACCCATTAGGTTATTTATATAAGGTGATGGACAAGGCCAATAAGGCCATAAAAACTATTGTGAAAAAGATATAAGAAAATATGAACCCCTTTAGGGTATAGTTGATTGGAAATGGAACAATCAACTCCAAGTGACATATCCATGCAATGTACCCTACTACTTGAAGCCTAAATTTTCTTTCTTTGTATCATTTAAGGCCAACGAGGAGGTTATATATGGCCTCAACACATGCATGCAGAGGATGATCCCCGACAAATTCATTAGAGACAATTCTTGATGAGTCGCAAATTTACAAGAGAGAAAAGGGGAGCTTTTTTCTTCGGCTCTACATATTCAAAGAAGAACAACCCAACAACCAAGTAAAAACAGCTTGAGTCATTTGATTGTAGTCTCGTTGCACATAGATTTTTAGAATTCTTAACGTAGATTTTTAGAATTCTTTAATAAGTACGCGTCTAGTAGACTTACAAAGTTATTAATGTCCTATTTGCAAATTTGTGGTGAGAGGATTATGGTGCAAAAACACAAATCTTCAAATGCTAGCCATTAGCATTTTGTTAGCTTTACTAACTATAAACGTAGTTGGAAAATGTTTGACACTATTCACACAAAGAAATGAAATAGGTTGACAACGCAACACCTCAATGACCTTGTGTTTGTGCAATACAATCTTCGCCTTCACGTGAAGCAGTGTCGAGGGTCAAGAGAGTCGTGATGCGATTGACTTGGATAATATCAATCCATATTGAGATTGCATTGTTGAAGATGTGGAGCCCATGTTCACTAAGAAAGAGATTGCATATTTTGAGAAGGGAGCAGTGGAAGGGCAGCAGCAAAAGCACAAGCATCAAGAGGGGTTGCAAGGAATAATATTTTTATCCCAAAATAGAAATCTTTACCTTCCACTTATAGGTGGCAAAAGATGAGTACAATGAGTTGGAAATGATATTATGGTGCAATCGATGAGCATTGTACACTTTATTGGTCTAAAACTAGTAGAAAATATAACTATGCATTCTCTACATTCATTTTCGTGCTTTTTAAGGGTGTTTTAAATGTAATTTAAGTTTATTTTATGAAAAGATATATTTTTTTAATTCATGAAAAAAGTTGAGTAATTGTTGAGTCTTGCCAAGTCACAAGTGCGGGTTAAAATTTTGGGTTGCTGAATAATTTCCAAGTATGAGTTTTGAACTATGGTTCAAACATAAGAACGCTAAAAGATACCTAAGAACACCTGATAGAAACCAAGGAGAAAGACCTAAGGTATTTTACAAAAAAAGTTAATCACGGAAGACCAAAATCTGACCAACAATAGAGGAATGTCAATTCGAGATCCAGCCCCTAGTTGGTTCTTGAATTTCCACAAACTAACAATCATAATATTATTAGTGCTCTCAGGTGTACAGACCACAAGGTTTTATCCATTTCTCATCAAATTCTCCACAAAGCAGACATTAATGGAATTAATGTTAATGGTTGCACATATCGCAGTGGCAGCCATGCCCAACTCCACCAACAAATCACATAATTGTTGGTGTTACTCCCTCTTCAGGAGATAGATCCACTATACTTGGAGATCTGCCAAATTATTCTCCAAGCGGAGCACACACTCACAAAGCTCATCAAACAGGGTTGCAAATGCTTCAAAACCTTAGTGGATTTTTCTTGCATAGCTGCCTGAACCTCATTGGTGGGCTCCAAATGTTGATGGACCTTCCTGAATTGACGGAAATGGCAGTGATCGTATTCCTTATTGAGCCTCTGGATGTGATGAAGCCAGTTATTGACAAAGCCATTGCACTAACAATAAAGATGGCCTAGATATCTGCCCCAGCTCACTGACCAGCATACAGATTATTTTCTCCATAATCATGATTAGCAGGTATTTTGGCATGATGAATGGGAACATCTTGCAAATTCCATGTAGAGGGCACGAGGCGTGATAGGCCGACATCTTATCTGAAATTACCATCTGCTCACACTGACTCCTTACATTTGCTTGAGATTATTTTGTGATGGAAATTGGTTGTCTCTGTGATGGCCAATTGTCCTTTACTAGAAGTAATAGCTTCGGTCTTCAGGACTATCATAAATATTCTTGGCCTGGCATACAAGAACAGAAAATAATCTTCTTCGAGTCGGATCAAAATTTCTGCAAATGGCGAACACATTTGCTTACCAATGCAACATATCTACTAATTAAGGCTCGCAACAACTTCCAGCAATCTGTTTAAACACAATTTTAGTTCTATTCTCATGTTTATATAGCCACTTGAGATAATTTCTGCTTTACTGGTTGAATCGGTATAACAGTCTGATAGGAATGTCACTTAAGGATGTTGCATTTGTGGCAATGGAACAGAAGGCGTAATTACCTGTATACAGCAGTACCAGCAAAAATTAACAGCCAAGTCACATTTATTTCATCAGCATCAGACAGTTTGGATTCGTATCAAGGAGGTTTTGGTGTTTTGCTTTCAGATTTTGAAAAACCCCCATAACATCTATGCTTTTAGTTTTCACTGATTGCTTCTTGGGGTGTCTGCTAAGAAAATTGGACGCATTAACTATGGTGCAGAGGAGAAACTTGGAATCCTGCTACCTAAGATTAGGAGCACTTTTTCCCTATTAAATCTGCCTGTGAATTTATTCAATCTCCAGTTGACACGCATTTGAATGTCTGTGGGCAGCTGGGCACCATGAGGTTTAGCATCACCTTGATGGCAAAGGCTTGGTTGTAGACTTTTTGGATCCTTGAGAATTTTTCAGGAAGTTAAATGACTGTGCCTTTCCTCCAACGAGCCCTACCTAGTAAGTTCTGGTTGTTTATTACAGGCACCAATAAACCTGATAAGGAAATAGCCCAGCCTAATATGCTACATAAAAAGTACACAAAGTGGCACTTCATATCGTAACATAAGAGTTCAACAGTAATACAGTTCAGCCAATTAAAAAACTCCTACTCAGATATAATTTGTTTACTTCATACGGTCATAGCTCTCTGTTAGGCTCCTAGTCCTAATTTTCTTAGTAGCTCTCCTCTCTCCTATCTCTTTCTTCTACATACATATTTTCTCTTGGTTGTTGAGCCCACCTACCTGTGGGCCTCAAGAATATCTAATACTATTAGTATTCTGTTGTTCTATAAACAGGAGCTAAAACCTCATTGTTAGGCACCTAGGTAGCCGGTACGTGCCCTGCAGGGCATGGGTACGGGTACGGTATGTACCCGGTACGTGGTATGGGTACGGTATGCCTTGGGTACGGCCAGCAGTACCCGGGTACGTCTGGGTACTGCTAGCCGTACCCTGGGCGTACCCACCAGTAAAAACAACAATTTTTTTATTTTATTTTTATTTTTTTGTTTTTTATTTTAAACTTTTTTGTAAAAAAAAAAAAAAAAAGAAAACTATTTTTTGGGGTCAATAAAGGTCAATAGATGCGATTAGGTAAATGATTCAACTGTGGTAAAACTTCACAGAAGTACCTAAAACAATGGCTGAAACTGCAACAGTTGAGATGTGTTTGGGTAATGTAGGATCAAAAAACACAGTGGCAGCATCTCCACTAGCAAGTAAGACTAATGCAGGAATAATAAGAGAAACCCCAAAGGAATCTGAACTGCCAGATTTGAAGGGAGCTGGTAATAGCCAGAATTCCAGTCCAGTTATGTGATTTGTTATTATTTATGTTAATAATTGGACATTGTAACATTTGGAGTTTGAACAATGTACTTGTTTGAAGTTCAATCAATGAATATCATGACAAAATGCATTGAATTATTAATACATTATTTGGCTATTTCACTTAATTATTAATTTGTTTACTCTATTCATGTATAAGGCTGAATTTTTGCTTATTTGGCTATATTTTTAATATTTTATATGTATATTGTACTGCCGTACCCAAGTGCCGTACCCGGGCCCCCAAAAAATTTGCCATACCAGCGTACCGGATCCCCGTACCCATACCCGCACCGTGCGGCTACCTTAGTTAGGCACCTCATGTGTGGTATTGAGCAATTGCACTTGGTCCTTTCCCCTCGAAAATCAATATTGATATTTGCATATATATTCTGCTAAATTTGTGCTGATATTACCAAAAATATTCTTACACTCAATTCCATGGATGTTACGCTCAAGTAACAGCATTTCCATATCATAACAGTAACATATATATCCAAGTTTTCTAGCTTCGCCCTTTAAACTATAAGAATACGCCATTTGAAATATCTTATTACATACGCTAGAAGGTATTGGTCATTAAACTGAAATATCACAGCCAGGTTTTTCAGCATGATATAAATGAGCTCTTTCTTTACCTTTTTAACACCAATTTGATCTAGTAATGGTTCTGATTCCTTAACAAGACTTGCCAAAAGCTCAGGAACATCCAATGGTGCCACATCCTGGATCCAAAAGAAATTTTCCAATCACAAAATAATAATTTTACAAATTTGAAATGAAACCAAAACAACTCATTTCCTAGAAGGGAATCATTTCATATAGTGTAATTGCAAATAAAGTAAAATATGCCTTAGGAAAAGTTGCATCATTTTTCATTACAACCTCTAATCTAAATGACACGATAAAATGGGAAATGCTATTTTCACAATGTAGGAGCAAATTACTTCACTACCCAAAAAGCTATTGAATGCAAAGACTGCTCATTTAACAGCAGTAGCCAGACAGCACAGACAATAGTCCTCGTGAAATAGTGTTCTTCAAGTTTAACAAAAGAAAATATTTATGAACAAGGGAGAACAAGAGAAGAATATACCTTTGCATCTTGGGAATCCGTCAGTGTCATCTTCTGCAACCAAAAAAAATATATAAATTTAAAAATTGCAGAAAAATGAAGAAACAATTGCATATTGTCTTGCTGTATTGCTTGTAATTAATTTGAAGCTACCCAGCATAAATCAGTAGTGTGGTTTAAATTTAAAGCGGCATGAACTTAAAAGTTAAAACCAGTCACAGTGACAAGTGCCATTTTACTTACCACCACAAGGAAACTCTCAGTCTCAACTCTCAACCAGTAGAAGTTATAATCGAAAAAAAGCATAGTCAGAATATCAACACACTAATGTCAATTACAGTATTCAGATAGTTTGATTGAAACGTGATAATGAGCTTAATTGGAAGCTACCGAACATAAATCCATAGTATGGTTTAAATTTAAAGGGGCATGAACCTAAGGGTTAAAATCAATCACAGTCGCGATTGCCATTTTACTTACCACCACAAGGAAACCTCGGTCTCAACCAGTAAAAAAATATAATCAAAAACATAATCAGAAAAGCCACACAGTAATGTCAATTGCAGTATTCAGATAGTTTGATTCAAACATGGCAATGAGCTTATGGCCAAACATTGGCTTCGACATGTCAAACTAATGGTTCTTATTAGATTATACTGTTGTTGAAAACAGCATATAAGGGCGCAAACTGCTATCCATAAAACCACCACAGTACAACACTCGAGTTAAATTTCGTATACTAAAGAAGCATGCAGATATGATCAAAGGATCCATATCACTGAAAAGGTTGACTGGAAAATAAGAATACAAGTTTTCATGTTCAGCTACATTACAAGAGCAAAGGCTTCTTTCTATAATGGAAGCAAAATAACAAGAAAATAACTTTTGTTGTTGCACAACAATGACTTCATCTTCCTGTTAAAACCCGAAAATGACACAAAAGTTTGGTATTCCAAAGGATGAATTCATCTTAAACAAAAAAATCCAATATCCCAATGGCACCTACAACAGATCTTGAATAAACAAGTAAGCATTCAATTTTTGATCTAGATTAAGTCGCTAGTTGAAACACTTGGGAGTCACCACCAAATTCCTGAGCATTTTTAAGAGATGACTTTATCATTCCTTCACATAAAAAGTGAAACAATTCTTATGAGAAAGCCATTGTGGAGAGTAAAAGCTCCAACGTATTACTGCAAACAATAGCAAGAAATATATCTGCCTGCTAGAATTTGGATCCATTTTCTGTACAATAAGGAGTTCTAACAACTTCAAGAACTATTTTTGTGACAATTATAAGTTTGCTTCTGCAAATGCCTCTTTGCTAGATTCAATAATAGTCACTGATTGGGATACCGTGTCTATTAAATTGTTTATCTGCTCTTTGTTCGTTCTTTTTGGGTTTGGTATCCTATCATACCTTGCACATCCCTTGTTCAGGTTCTTGAAATTCAAGAAACTCTTTCATAACATGTACACCTCTTGTTTGGATTTTAGAAAATCCCTCATATCATATACATTCCATGTTCAGTTATGTAGGTTTAGGGATCACATCATACAATCTACAGCCCTTGTTTGGGTTTCCAAGTTTTGAGGATCCTGACATACATCTCACCATACCATGCACATCCCTTGTTTGGATTTTTAGGATTAGAATATCCCATCATACTGCCAACATCCCTTGTAAATTATTTTGAGGTTTGAAGATCTTGTCATGCCATCTACAGCCCTCGTTTGGGTTTTCAAGATTCGAGGATCCTTGCATACCATCTACATGTGGCTTGTAGATCTTGAATTTTCACTTTTGAACCTCTTTGTGGTACTTGCCATTTTAGGTATTGGATTTCAAGTTTGACAAGTTAAAACATACATATCCTTCCATTACACGTAGCTTGTTTTTCCCAAATGTTAAATCTAGTCAATAAAATTTGCAAAATGTGGAGACTTAAATGGGACTTAGAACTTTTCTCCTACATTCAGGTGTTGGGTTTCGGGATTTTAACCCAACCATTGCTAGGTGTAGCTTGTCACTTGTATATCTCAATCACCAAATCCCAGCTTGGGCTGAGATGATTTTCCATATTATTTAGGGTTTAAGATTTTAAACCAACCTTGTACATTCCATCATGTCATTTGTATAATGTATTTGATAAATCTCTAGTTCCAAACAGCTTATCTAGGACTTTGCCAGCTCTCCATCTTTATTTCAGGATTCAAGTTGTTGAATTGACACCGCACCTTGGCTTATGCAGCTCATCAATTGTGTTTCCCAATTTTTCAAATCCTGGTTTAGTTGCATCCTTGGATTTTACACCCAAGATTCATCAATCAAGGGCAGCCGCTATTTCAAATGGACAAAAGCTAGCTTCATGCTAGCTAACTAAATGGCACAAAGTCACATACTACAAGAATTGTGGCTTCTTTTCCTTCGTGCACGTGGGGCAAGCCTCAAAACATTTTATAAATTTAAAAGCCAATTCTGCATCTACATCCCCCTTCAGTTGCTTCTTTTCGACTACAACTTGAAAAACTTGTGTAAGGCTTTGTTGGAGAAAATGAGCCACACCCAAACCATAACAAGGAGCCTACCAAAAAGCCTCAGTCACAGAAGGATCAGTAGCTTAGTGTTAGAGCACCCAAGGTCCTAAGTTTCAGTCCTCGCTGGCCAATGGAAAAATAACATGGAATCAGAGCTAGACTATGTGCCCCAAGAACCAAAGTGTGGTTCAAGAGGGGGTGTTGGAAAAAATGAGCTACATCTGAACCATAACAAGGAGCCTACAAAGCCGCGGTCACCAAAAGGGTCAGTAGCTTAGTGGTAGAGCACCCCAACATGCAAATAGGATGTCATAGGTTTGAGACCTAGATGGCCCATGGAATATTAACATACTAGAGATAATGAGCCACACCCAAACCATAACAGGAGCTTGCCAAAAGCTCCAGTCACGAAAGGGTCATAGCTCAGTGTTTGAGCACCTCACCATGCATATGGGAGGTCTTAGTTTAGACTTTAGAGTCCTTGTTGGACCGCACAAATATAACATGTTAACGGACCTGGAATAGGAACCCCCAACACCAAAGTGTGGTTCAAGAGGAAGAGTTGGAGAAAATGTACCACACTCGAATCATAACACGGAGGCTACCAAAATCCCTGGTCACAAAAGGGATGGTAGGTCAGTGATAGCACCCCAACATGCAAATGGGAGGTTCCAGATTGTCCTCACTGGTACATGGAAAAAATAACAGGCCTTCAATTGAACTTGAAATTAATTTCAGAATTCCTGATCTAAGAATGGCTTATAGACCTGACTCTTTGGGGGGGTTTTGGTCCAGTGGAAACATTAAAAATTCTTTCAAAATTGAACCTTTCTTGCACCATTCTTCTAGAAACCATTTTCATTTACTTGGTAATAGTCCTCCTTCCACCTACATATGATCTTTTGATCGTCTTCAAGTATCATGAACTTTCCTCTGCAATATGGTGCCATAAAATTCAATCTGTTGACTTAGCACTAAGCCTTCAGTTTCTGGCAAGAGTGACTTTGTACTACCTTCAAGCATTGAAGATCAAAAATTTCTCTGTTTTTAGCATAAAAATTGAACATATAGCAATATATTTAGGAAACTCATACTCAAAAGCATTCTCTCTCCTCTACTGTATAATTTTTAACGGATCATACTGAATATGCTTGATCTTCTATCCTTAATTATTTTCTTACTAAGATATAACCAAAGAATAGCTCCAACTTTAGAATGATAAGCTGTCCTCTGCTGGTCACGGTAGTTTTTTCTGTCTTTGATATGTCCCATTGAACTATTCCTGCCTTCATTTATGAATATGTTAAACTAGCTACTAAATTGTTAGGTATTTTTCTTCTCATTTTTTTCACCACTTTTCAAATTTGATCTTTCAGAAAATTGGAAAAGATAAATCTGGAGTAGGTTGCAGAAGAAATCCCAAGAATACCTCAAAGGAAGGTTTGTTGATGGAGGAAGTTATAAGAATGTTAAATGTAGGGAAGATTTTCATCTCAACTCTTTGGATGATTCTGATTATACTCCTCGGCAAATAAGCTAGAGTCTGGTTTATCATCTTAGTCTGTCCATCAATTTGAGAATGAAATGTTATTCTCTGCTTTGACATAACATCCATCATTCCCCGTGATGTGGTCCCAATGACTTACAAACTTGTATCACCGTCTGAAATGATAGGTAGAAAGTCCAAAGGTTTTAAAAACTTGCTTCATCTCAGCCAGTGATGGTCATTTTACATGGAATTAGAATAACCATCTTGCTAAATCATTCCACAACAACATACAAATAATCATGTCATTGCCTGGCTCTAAACAAACCACCAAGAAAATCCATGCATACACTCTCCAAAGAAGGGTTTGGTACTGGTAAAATATAATGTCCTAATTCCAACTTTTACATTCACATATAATTTTGGCTACATCAACTTGCATCTCGGGTCAATGTACATACTACATAACCATGCAAGGTCAGGAAAGTATTTGCCCGCTCCAAAACATCCAGGCACTTTGGAATATGTGCTTCACACATCAAATGCTCTCTTACCTTTGCCATGCCAATATAAAGCCCCTCCTTTTAGATGTCATTCAGGATTTTGCTTAGCATGCTTCAAACATGAATACACCGACTTGTAATCACTATCTTCTTCATAATGCTCTTTCAATTCAATAGTGGAAATGATTCAAACTGTAGAATTTTTCTAAGTGTTTTCATTTTAGGAGGTTTTGAAAGCATATCACAACTACCTTCTTCTACTTGATAACAATATTAATTTTTTTGCAGATATGGCATTCACTTGAAGTAACTCAATTGCTGCAATTTCGACAATGTCTACAAATCATGAAGAGGTTTATGATCAGTAAGCACATTCATTTTCTTAAATAAGAGATAATTTCTCTAATGTAAATCATCTTTTGCAAAATAATACAGTTACCTCTTAAGTAGGATAATTCAAGACCGACCTAGCAAAATTCTCAGAAGGGTATAAAATCAACCTGCCCTATTGCACTAAAACTGCTCCAACAGCATAGCTGTATGCATATAATTCAATATTGAACGGTTTCTGTCAATCTGGTAGACTTAAGCCAGGGACTTCACTTATCTTCTGCTGAAATATGTTAAAACTTAAAAGCTTCATCATGTATCATTACACAGAAATTTGACAGCTCCATTAGTCAAATTATGCAACAGTGCAGCTGCTAAAGAAAAGTGTGCGATAAACTTGTAAGTGTATATGTGTGAGTGTGTATTGTGAAGTTCCCACATAGCCATGAAAATCAATAAAGTTAATACCTGAGCTAACTTCAGATGATTTGATTCTTAGTTGTCTCAATACTCAACCCATTTCCTCTGGCCAAAGTACCCAAATATACCAATGATTGTTTCATATATTTGCATTTCTCCATGCTCAGTTGCCACTGATGCTTCTTAAAGTTTCTAACACTTGTTCCAGACATGCTCCTCTTCAGTCTTGGTGAACACTAAGATGTCATGCTAATAAACAATGACACAGCAACTGAATGCCTAATAAGCCTCATTCACAAATCCCATTAAAGCAGCCAATGTATTGCATTAGCCAAAAGGCATAACCAACCATTCAAATACTCCAATATTTCTTTCAAACGATGTCTTCCACGTGTCTTCCTCTTTAATTCTATCCTGATGGCAAACAGATTCCAAATCTAGCTTAGCAAATATTTGATCCTTTGCATCTGGCCCATTAAGTCGTCAATTCTTGAGAAAGGATATTGATTCTGCACACTTATTGAGAACTCAAAAAAATCAACAACATCCTCCACAAAAACATTCTAAAGAACAAGCACGATAAGTGATCCACAAGGAGACAGACATTGATAAATGACATTTTGATCCAAGGGCTCTTAAATCTGTTTCTTAGTTTCTTTGTTTTCTAACAGAGAAGTTATGTACAGGCCCAAAAATTGGCAAAACAAAGCACTGCAGCACTTAAATCTCATGTTCAATTATGATTCTACAACAAATCCCTTTCAGTTCAAAAGAAAACTTTGGCATACTTCCAGAAAAAGATTATCATATTGCTTCCTTTGATCAATTGTGCAGTTGTACTCCAAAGCCTCTGCTTCACCAACTTTATCTTGTTTTGACCTGAGTACCAGCATTATAAATTTCTTACTGACATTAATCAATCTCTTACTTTGATTTGCAGAGACAAGAAATTCATCATTATGCTGGGTACCTTTAACAAGGAAGGTCTTTCATCTTTGACTAGCCTATGATTATCAGATTTTCTCAACAAATCTGGGTTCCCAATGACAATCTCAGATATAATGAAAGGAGCAACATTTAATTTTCCCAATAAAATTTTATGGAATGGCAAACTTAAATTTGCATTTCTTAGCAGCTCGAAGCTCAACATTCTTATGCAACCGCGGCAATGGTAACGCTTTGGATGCTCAAATGTTTGCAACCTAAATCCCTAAACTAGCATTTGAAAAATCCATTGACCCAGATACCAGGACTAAATCCTTATGCTGGCTACCTTTAACAAGGAAGGTCTTCCATCTTTGACTAGCCTGTGATTATCAGATTTTCTCAACAAATCTTGGTTCCCAATGACAATCTCAGATACAACGAAAGGAGCAACATTTAATTTTCCCAATAAAATTTTATGGAATGGCAAACTTAAATCTGCATTTCTTAGCAGCTCAAAGCTCAACATTCTTATGCAACCGTGGCAATGGTAATGCTTTGGATGTTCAAGTGTTTTCAACCTAAATCCCTAAACTAGCATTTCAAAAATCCATTGACCCAGATACCAGGACTAAATAAACTGGTAGCCAAAGTGTTAGGGTTATAGCTTGATATGGAACAGCCTCTCCATTGCTGCTTCCACATCCACATAGCCTGGTTCCTCAAACACAAACTTTTGCTTCTGAGTTCTACAGGCAAACTTTTGGATCCACATCTCCATGTTCTTCAATCTCATTAAAATTATGGTCTTCATCTTGAGCATTTTGTGCTGTCAAGAATTTTGTTCCTTTCCAGTTCTTTGACACAACGTCTGGATGTAATTCAAAACATCATTCTATTGTGTTTTAGTGTTGTGAAAATGTTTGTACTTCTTTTCATCTGCTTCTTTCTTCTGAGAACCATTAACAATATTTTCCTTTTGCTCTTCTGGTAAAGTATCTGAATCTTTCTCGGGCTACTATTGTTTGAAATTCTCATAAGCATTGGCCTTTATCTTTACCTCGGCCTTCAATATGCAATATGTTTGTGCAAGCTTCATCAATGGAAAGGATGTCAAAACATGCCATCTCATTTTGCAAATATTGATGCAAACTTTCAATATCTTTAAAGACAACACCAGGCTCATCTTCAATAATTAACATTATGATTGCTTACTTTTTTAATATTTTATTTCAACAGAGTATTCTTGAACTCCTTGGCCTTTTTTTGGTGAAACTTGAAAGTATTGCCATCCAATCTGCTGTTCTTTTTGTACCCAAGAGGGGTAATAGAATTGTTTCTTCAAGAGTTGAATTTTTCCCAGCTTGTGACTAGAGGATTCTTTATGTTTGTACAGTTTTTAGAAATATGTCTCCCACCAAAGTAAGGCAAGCTTGCAAATTAAGTTCTTCTTCATCATTCAAACTGGAAAAAAAAGTCAACATCAAGTTGCCCCATCCATCTGTTGAATTTCTTTGCATCCCAATTGACATTCATGGTGTAATTTCAAGTTTGCTTGTCCTTGACATGTATTGAATTAGTTTGACCTATCTCAGGCTTATCAAAATTACAATTCTTCTTCTGATTCAATGATTTGATCTTTACTATTCTCCATATTGGGATAGATAAGGCTTCATTCGAAAAAAATTGTATCATTCGAGTCATAAGTTGGGACTTTAAATTCTGGATTTTTTCTAATGAACCATGTTCTCTTCCATTCTAGAGAACCATATTTGTTTCTTATTTGTTCCGTAGTCTCCCTTAAACCAAGATTTCTTCATTCCAGAATCTCTTGGTCTCCAATAGATTTCAATGATCTAAAATGGATCGTGTAACAAACGGGAAAAAAGGGAGGAGAAAAGGATGTCCAACGGATACTGAGAAAGTACAAAAGATCCAAGTGGCAGTTCAAAATAAGGCCTCTTCAACACATGCATGCATGCACCAACAAAGACATCCTTCATTTTCCCATGTACTTGTAAATTTTAGGAATTTGTCTCCTATAACTCTCCTTACTAAATTCAATTATGGTCATCAGTTTGAATGAGAACCTGAAAATTCCATGACACTAATGTCTACAAAGTTGGTTATGTTCCATTTGTTTCTCAGATTTACAAAATTCAGGTTTCCCATTACATAATTTTCATCCCTTGGTTTTCGGGATTTATGGATCCCATCATGCCATCTACATCACTAGTTCAGCTTGGATACGCGGAACGCCTTGGAAACACATCCAAATCGGGTATGGCCTGGGTACCCAGGCCATTACAGTGGTACTTCCCTTTCTTAATGCCAAAAAAATTTAAAATACACTCAAACGCCAAATTAAAAAAAAACACTTCAGATTTTCAGTATTTTGCAAATTTAGGAGCTTGAATATTATCTTTTCAAAATACATTTCATTTCATTTCAAAATATTTTAAGTGTTTTATCTTTTATGGACTAAAAATCAGTGTGTGTGTGTGTGTATAAATTTTCGTGTGGTTTCGTACCAGTATTTTTTAAAATTTGTGTCCAAGTTTCAGACTTGTACCCATACCCATTTTCTGGAAACCTAGTTATTCAGATTTTCAGGGTTCGAGAATTCCAATGAACCATCTACAATTCTACATATAGGCTTAATTGCATGTGTCTCCTAGTTCTTGATATCCAAATATCCTTAAGGAACTTGTCATTGTTCCAACTTTATGTACGGTTTGGGTTCCAGGTTTGACAAGCTACTTACATCCCCTTCCATTGCCAATCAGTCACTTTCACAACATCAAATCCTGAGTGGCATAACCTACACCTCATCAATGATTTTTACCAAATGCTAATTCACATATTGAAGCTAGGCATTTTTCTTCATTCACATTTCTAGTTTCTGGAATTTTCTTGACCATCAACATATATAGGTCAATCAATTTTTTTTTGATAGGTTAGGCCTGTCAATATTATATTCAAACCACGCTTTTACATTCCGCCTTTGAATTTGTTGAACCCCAAGATTCAAATAGCTTGACTGAGAGACGGCCAACTTTCCATATTTGATCAGCATTCAGGTTTTCAGACCAACACAATACCACTAGTTGGGTTTTCAAAGGTGTAAGGATCTTGACATACCATCTACATGTAGCTTGTTGCTCCTAGTTATTGATGTTCAGGTCTTTGTGGGGCTTATCATTTTTCCAGCTTTCTCTGAGGTTTGGGTTTCAGGTATGAACAACTACGACATGCATCCCCTTCGATCGCCCATTATCAAATCCCAACTTGGAGTTGGGCGTTTTATCCAACTCCTTCACACTTCAGGTTTCAAGATTTGATCTTGTTAACATATCCTAAATCTCGTCACCAATACTTCCCAAACAATAAGTCCCCTATGAGACTTTGACGAATTTTTCCTTCAATCAGACTTTAGGTTTCCAGAATTCAACTCCACCATTAACAATTTGCAGTATTGTTGCTTATGTGTCCTGAACATCAAATTTAGAATTGAACTTAGTTGATTCGTCTAACTTTGCAGTTTGAGATTGTAGACAGATCCTATATATTCGCCTTTGTATCCTACCATTTTTATTTGTCGAATTGCAAGTTCCAAATGATTTTACTAGGACATAACAAGATTTCTGTTTCTACTTGGGATTTAGATTTTCAAATCAACACCACTTGGCTCGTACACCTTGTCACCATTTCCTGATTTTTGAATCTCTAACAGGTTGCCTCTTTGGGCTTCGCCACCAAAGGCTGCAATGATCCTGTTCAAATGCTAGCTAACTTAAATGACAGAAAGCTGCAAACTTAAATGGGTGTAATTTTATAAATAAAAAGAATCACTTGCACACCTGTTTCTCCATTCATCAAGGGCCTTTTGATTGCAGTTTGAAGCATTGTAAGAAATGCTTTCCAAGGGCTTTCATGGGACAGAATTTCTTGTGAAGTTTGTTATTCAAACCCGATCATATCTTAATTCCAAATATTTGCTTTCTTTTGGATTATTGGAAAAGCAAGCATAAACTCTTTTGAAATTTTAACTTCAGATTTAGTAAATCCTTCGACTACAACAATAACACAAATCTAAAGGCTAGTCTTTGTAAATCAAAATTATTGCATCGATAGAAGGCATCCCTCATAGGCCAGAATAATGACCCCTTATTGTGCCTTAAAAAGGGTAAAATACCTCTAATCTTGGAGTTCCTTCTGTCAATGAAGGAACTGCTGAGAATTTAATTTGTTCCATGATTGAGCAACAAGCTGTCACTAAAAGCACGCTTTAGCAATAGATATATCATCAAAACATATTTTGTCAATCAGCCAACCTGTCTAAAACAGATAAAAACAATTTTGAATAAGAATCCTTGGGTATACGAGTCCCAATTCAAATCACCAGAAGTTAATTTGTTAAATTGAGTAACATTGTAAATACCACATCCAACTCTAGCTGCTGTGCATCCCAGTGCACATACATGCTAACAATTACTCCCCGAAGGAAATTTACCAATTTAAAAAATAAAGAATTGCAAAATTGAGAATCAAACATGAAGAAGGCGGTGAATGTTTTCCAAACAAAAAAATTACATAATCAAACATGAAGAAGACAGTGAAGGTTTTTTAATCAAAAACATTGAACAATCAAACAAGAAGAAGACAATGAATGTTTTCCAAACAAAAGAACTGCATAATCAAATATGAAAAAGACGGTGAATGTTTTTCAATTAAAAGAAATGCACAATCGATCATGAAAAAGACAGTTGAATGTCTGACGAAGAAAGAACTACATTGTCAAATATGAAGAAAATGGGGTGGGTATTTTCCAATCAGAGAAAAAACGCAATCAAATACGAAGAAGACAGTTGAATGTTCTCCAGTCAAAACAATCATATAATTGAACATGAAGAAGACACGGCGAAGCTACTTGATGGAATGAGCTTAAACGTGTAGCAAGCCCCAAATTCAAATCTCCTGAAGAAATGTTAGGTATTAAAATTGAGTAAAATACAAAAATCAGACTCTATTCCCAGCCCCGAGATTACACTTCTAAACCCAAGATTACCGTTCAAGCAAGAATTACGAATTTTATGAAACGAAGACGAAGATTACCATACAAAAAAGAAAAGAAAAAAATGCGAATTACAGAAAAAACAGAGAGAGAGAGAGAGAGAGAAGGAAACAGTTAAATACCAAGCTCTTCTTCACATTTTCGATGAATTCCGACGCGGACTTGCCATAAGCAGCCCTTTTATCCAAATCCTTGAGGCCATCTTTGAAAACCCTAAAAGGCTCCCACTCCTTCAAAGACATAATCTCCTCGCTCTTCCATTTCCGAGAAGGAGCCTCGGTAGCCCTGGTAAAAACCCTCCTCCTCAAATTCTTGCTGCCATTAACAACCCTTCCTTCTTTCGCCCCGTTCTCCAAATAAAAACCCTCGTCGTCCACCACCTGCGGAGCCCTAAACGCATTCTTAATCACAGACAAATCAATGCTCGAAGACGGACCCCATTTGCTCAGAATTTCGCCGTAATACTGCGCGGTGAAGTCCGGGGTGGAATACACGCGGCGTAGCTCGGTGAATTTCGGCTTCAGCTTCTTGAAAATCTCCAAATCCTGCAGATAAGTATTGTTATTACTATTGAAGCTCGTGTTGGTATTGCTTGTATTTTCAGATTTTCCCACTCTCTGTCGAAGGTATTGGCCAAATCTTTCAATGGCTCTTTGATTTTGCTCGCTCGTGCTCGCATTAATTTCAGGTCTGCATTCGCGCCGTCGCGGACATCCTTCCAGCCTTTAGAAATAAAAGAGAAAGCCTTCTCTGAAGTTGATGGAGGACAATCTGAACCCACCCTAATCATTTTTATCAATTTTTTCAGCTTTCGCGTTTCTCCTCTGAAATTCCTACCAAAAAAAAAATTCCAGAAGTGATTCTCGGCTCTTCTGGTATGGTGCTCCGAATGCGTTTATTTTTTTATCTTGAGCTTCTTTCTTGAACCTTCTCGCTTTTTTATGTAGATTTCGATGGGAGGCCATGCGAGTGCCACGTAAATGCCAGCTGGGACGCGGTTTTAGCGGGGATTTGTGTACGGTAAGTGGTTTTTTTCACGGAATGTGGGCAATTGGGTGAGAAATAAAGTGGGGAAATGCGGTGTGCATATTCGTGTGAATATCCTCTTCTTTTCAGGACAATAACAGTTTGGAGTCGAAATGCGTAGAAAATTGGGCTTGTGTTTTTTTCGTGATTTTTATGCCGATTTTTATGCCGATTTTGTCGGGATAGCAACAGTCGTGCATGTTTTTAGTTAACAGGTGGACAAATGGTTTGAATTCGACGTTCAACCTTTTAACTTTGTTCATTATATTCAATACTTAGCATTTAGTTAGAGTTCAGTTAGGATTCTCAATCCCTTTCTATTCCTTTTCGGATATCCATAATTTGTTTTTATTAGTTTTTTTGGTTGTTCCCATGCTAATACTTTTTATATATTTTACAGTTCTTATATTTAATATTAAGGAAGTGGTGGAATATTCCATTGAGTCTTCTTTTTGAAAAATAAAAATAAAAAATTCATATTTGTTATATCAAAAATATATTTTATAGTAGTTATCGTAAGTAAACGGTGCAATGGGGACACCGAAGGAGATGCATCGAAGAAATTAAACTTGATGGAGCAAAACATTGTAGGAGGAAGAGGGGTGATGAAGAAGGGGTTTAAGGGAGGAGTAGTCTAGGGGTGGGGAAAATGTTGGGGGATACCTTTGCAAAAGTCTTTTTTGTTACGACTACGCACGTATGGCCCACGTGTTATTTTTGTCAATTGTTTGAAGGAGAAAGGCGATGCGATCTAAGTTGGTGTTTACAATATTAGCCCTCGTGATTTGTAGGTAATCGGAACATGCATCAATTTAAGGGGAATTTGTTTGTGTATGTCCCTGGACACTTTAGAGATAGGGATATGTAGAGTGGACTTGGCATCCCATGTCGAGGCAATGTAGCAATTGAATATGATAACCACAAAACATGGTTAGTCAAGTGGTTTTGTGCCATCTTTATAGACTATTCTCTTAAGCCATCCTCTATGCTTGCTGGCAACAACAAATATTAGCAATTAGTATTTTCTTAGTGGATTTGTATTTTCTTAGTCGATTGGTTAATTCGATTGGTGCATCACGAGTCTTCTTCACCACCGCATGTAGAAAGGTTAACTTGCATATATTCAAATTTCAAATATGTATATGTTAGATATGGAAAGTTTGTGTTTAGGGTTCTTTTTGTCGTCGATTTCATGCACATTTACAATTAGGGTTTCTATTTAGTGATTAGGGCCCCCCTCATCATCGATCCCAATGACATTGTCGGTTATAACAACCACCAATACAAAACCTGAATGTACATTTCCCGACTCAACTGTCCATTTCCTTTAAGCATGTCAAACACAACCACCAAAACTCCTATTTGGAAATGCCTATCGGCATAATTCATGTCAAAGGCATTAGAAAAAGAAAAAAATAGTTTTATATGCACATTTGGGTCCTCCATCGTTGCTCTGCTTCATCTAGGTTTATAGATAGGGAACACTTCAATTTGAAGATTATAATTTGATTTATCAATTTAAAGATCATAATTTGTTTGATCGATTTAAAGATTATGATTTGATTTATTTATCATGGCCTCTTTGTACTTGTTTAAGACTTATTAGTTTGGTGGAAATGGTGTGGGTAGTGAATTTAGGAGGGGAGATGTTATGTCAAGATATTCATCACCAATTTGAGATGAAAATGCAAACGTTAGAGCGTTCATCTCATGTCTAAGTGGGAGCAAGATACAAAAATGTCACATTGAGAGGTTCATTATCATCATTTATCGTCATCGGCAAACTATGATTCCCTACTCAAATTTTCTCTTCGTAATCCACACATTAGTGGTGCAATAGAGACGTTGAAAGGGATATTTTGAAGAAGTAAAACAAGAGGGAGTAAAACATTACAGGAGGAAGAGGGGCGATGAAGAAAGGGATTTAGGGAGGATGTTATGTACCTTAGGATATGATTTTATAATGTATATGGGTTAATGGAGATGTTGACATGTGCATGCCCATATTCCACCTTAAGACAAACAAACATCATCACAATCATCAAAACACTTCATTTCAATTTTCATCGTCTCTAAGTCACTCCTGGGACTGTTTATGTTCTTCACAAACTCTTCTCACATTGCCATACTTGTTTCTCGACAATAATTCTAAGTTTTGATTTTCCCGGTCTTGGTCACAACTATGACTATCTGCGATTTTCCCATCACATATTTTTCCCAAAACCGGTTTCAAATGCGACTAGTCTATAACCTTCAAAATCCATAGTTCATTCATTTATACTTTATGTTTTTATCTCATATTTTCCCAAACTCGACCACAATTGCATCGCCTTACGATTTTTCGGTCATATTATCTTTCTCACTCTTTCCACTAATGTTTCACAATCCTAATCGTAAGTGCGATTGTCTTTCCTCATAGCTTTTATTCATCTTCATGTTCACTATAATGGAATTACTTGTATAATTCATATTATGAACAACAATAGAACATCAAAGAACACAATATTGCAGTATATATGATCTCAATATGCAATTAAAATAGCTTCGCCACTTCGAGGGGGAAACCTCCAAACCATAAAATAAGACTTGAATGCTCGAAAGATGATAAACTACTACCTACAATCCCCTATATATAATTCATATGTTATGGCCATCACCAAGGCCGACCTACTAAGCATGAGAAAGTATAAGTGACATAATAAAATGATATGGTAAACCACAAGTCACCTACTCATATCCTAATACAAGCAATAGGTTAAGTGAGTAACATGCCCTTCCCCTTCAAACCAACATTGTCCTCGACATTGAACAATCCGGGATGTTGCCACATAAAACCTTCATCCTCCCAGTTGCATCTTTTATGCTCGATTCTTCTACTTTATCGAGATATTCCTTAATGTCTTTGGTTCTCAGCCTCTCAGTACATTTTTACATAACCTTCTCTCGGCTCGAAATGATTCTTCCTTCCTCATCAAGTTCTAGTAGCTTTGTTTGGGCTGCAAATTTCTATCCAATAACCTTCTTCAGCAGAAACATGGAATACCGAGTGTATGCGCAAAGATTGAGCAACTCTAGTTTATAAGCAACACTTTTAATTTTCTATAGAACCCGATAAGGACCATAATATTTAGGAGCAAGTTTGTTGTTCTTTTTCTGTTGCTTCAAGGACATCTTCTTGTAAGGATGTAGACGTACAAAAACCCAGTCACCAATTTCAAAATGTCTTTCACTACGGTGTTGATTTGCTTGTTGTTTCATCTTGTTTTGTGTCAATGCCAAATTTTACTTCAAACCAAAGACAAACCTCGTTGTTGATGTTGAATGTTTTCCTCAACATCCTTGACCTTAGTTTGCACCCTCAAGGAAGAAGTGATAGATGGTGGATGGTAACCATATAATTCTAAAAATGGGGTCATTTTAGAATATGTATGAAAAGATGTGTTATACCACCATTTTGCAAGTGGTAGCCATTTAACCCAACGTTTGCTTATCTAATACAAAACAACGTAGATACCCCTACGAGAATTTGTTAACCACCTTTGTTTGCCCATCAGTTTGAGGATGGTAAGATGAACTGTGAGCTAGCTGAGTACCCAAACATGCAAATAATTTTGTCCAAAAATTACTCGTGAAAATAGGATCATATCACTGCTACAATTATCTTTGGGGTTCCATGTAGCTTTTGAACTGTCTCAAAAAAAAAGTTACGATTGTACTGGCTACAAATGGGTGTGACAGGGCACAAAAATGGCCATATTTTGTGAGCCTATCCACAATCACCAAAATAACATTCTTACCCTCTAAAAAGGAAATCCATGGAGACCTCCTCCCATCTCTAGCTAGGAATTGGTAATGGTTGCAATAGACCTGGCATCTTAATGGTTTCAACTTTGTTCTATTGGCACACCAAACACTCTGATACAAACTTTTTTATATCACCCTTAAGTCCTTCCCAAAAGAATTCTCTTTTTATTCTATGATATGCCTTCAAAAACCAAAAGTGTCCTCCAATAGGTGATGCATGTAGCTCTGCAAGAATCTTATGCTTCAACTCAAAATCTTTGCACAAGTGTAACATGTCCTTGTACCATAGGGCACTACCTTTCCACTCAAATTTGTTAGTTGTTATAGAGCCTTGCTTGATATTCTATATTAGAGATTTTGTATCCTTGTCCTGATCCCATTCCAATCTTGCTTCATCTACCCAATTGACCTTCAATATGGACATTGCACATAAGTAACGCGTTTGCAGATGTATCCCTTCCTGACAACGACATCGGCTACTACATTTTCTTTACCCTTTTTGTATATGATTTCAAAGTCATAACCCAACATTTTATTACCCACTTTTGTTGTTCCTCGGATGATAGCCTTTGCTCCAAAAAGTATTTGAGACTATCATGATCAATTTTCACCTTCAAGTGACTACCCATTAGATAGGGCCTTCATTGCTTTGGACCGTATGAAGAATAGCCAACATTTCTTTCTCATACTCTGAGTTTGAGCAGATCTTTTCCTTTGAATTGGTGACTCTCATATGCAATGGTGGTCTTCCTTCATACATTATAACTGCTCCCAATATTGATCTGAAGCGTCACACTCAACAATTAAGGTTTTGAGAAGTCGGGAGTAGCCAAGACTGGGTGGTGCACATGGTTTCCTTCAACTAGTCAAAGGAAAAGGTGGTTGTGTTTGTCGATGGAAGGCATAATTCTTTAGCAATGCAATGGGTGGAGCTACGATTCTACCATATCCCCTCACAAATCTTCTGTAGTACCCTGTTAGTCCAAGGAACCCTCGAAGATTTTTTAGAGTTTTGGGCCTTGGCCATTCCACCATAGCTTTGATCTTCTGAGGATCAACTTTGACACCTTCATGGGATACAATGTGACCCAAGTACTCTACCTCTTATACACCAAAATAACATTTGGATGGCTTTGCATAAAGCTTATGTTTCTTGAAAACTTCCAACACTTTATCTACATGTTGCAAGTGTTCTTCCCATGTCTTACTATAAATCAATATGTCATCAAAGAAAACTAATACAAATTTCCTTTTAAATGGCCTAAAAATAGTGTTCATCAAGCTTTGAAATGTTGAGGGAGCATTTGTAAGACCAAAAGGCATTACCAAGAACTCGTAATGGCCCTCGTGAGTCTTGAAATCCATTTTATGAACATCTTCCTCTCTTATTCTAATTTGATGGTACCCCGAACGAAGATTTAATTTTGTGAAAAAATAACACCATGCACGATTCATCAAGTAAATCATCAATTACTAGAATAGGAAACTCATCTTTGATGGTGTACTTGTTGAGTTCTCGGTAATCTGGACACATCCTCCATGTTTCATCCTTCTTACGTACTCATGACCAATGGAGAATAATATATGCTCTAGCTATGTCCGATGATACCTACCTTCAACATTTCCTACTCCATTTTCTCAATCTCACTTTTCTAGGAATATGGGTATTTGTATGGTCTCGATGTTAATTGGTTGGCTCCCTGGAATCAACCGAATGGTATGATCATGATCCCTAATTGGTGGTAGTCCTTTAGAATTTCATCAAAAGCATGATGAGTGAGCATCAACAATCTTATGAAGATCGAGTGACATCAAGACTTTGTATTTTGTACCTCTATAGAAAATAACTTTGCTACAAATCCATCTACTCCTTTTCTGAGAATCTTTTGCATCTGATGAGAGCTAATAATATGTGGAGACTTAGCTACCATCCCTTTCAATTGTATTGTCCTTCCTTCTGAATGAAATTGCATGAACAATTCTTAGAAATTCATCTCTATAGTACCCAAGGTTGTGAGCCATTAGACACCCAAAACAATATATGCCGCTCCCATAGAAATAACAAACATAGGTGAGTCTAACATGTAGTCTCCCATGGAGAGCTTGATACTATGACACTTTCCTGTGTAATTGACTATCCCACCATCTGCAATCATAACTTGCATTTCTAGAGCTAGGTAAATAAAACAATTGAGGCAAACAACTAACTTATTATTTATGAAGTTATGAGTACACCCTGAGTCAATCAACATCGTCACCTTTTGTTTTTTGAGATAGTCAATAACCTTGAGTGTTTGAGGAGTAATAATACCGACAACACATGGCAAGAAATTGTAGGTTGGTGATCCTCTACTTCATCTTCTATTGGTTCCTCAACCTCTCCTATAATTTCAACTTCCTCTTCCTCATTTCTTCCTTCAATATAGAACAACTTCTTCTAAGTACATTTGTGTCCCAATCCATATTTTTCGTCACAGTTAAAACATAATCCTTTTGCTCTCATTTCTTCCATTTGTTGAGGAGTCAGTCTAATTGGTTGAGTGAATGACGGGAAGGGGTACTGCGGTCTCTGGTGTTAGTGAAAGGTTGCCTCCCTACCGCAATTTTTTTTTTCCTCGGCTCTACATGCCATGATAATAGAATCATAAAGCTTGAGTGGATTAAACATACATACCTCATACTCAATGTGGTTTTAAGACCCCAAGAAACAGTCATTCAGTTCCCTTTTGTAATATTCTCCACCCTTAAGGACAGGTTTGGAATTGATGCACATAATCTTTGATCGATCTCTGTTTGTCGTAACTTTGCAATCGACTAAAGTAGTTATCAAACACTTTGGAACTATAGTGCAATTGTAACTCCTCGCATTAAAAAACCGCCTAAGTGACACCGAGACCATTCTTCTTCCTTTAAGCACATAACCATCGATACTAGATGAATTGGTCTGATTCAAGATACGGGGATGCCAAGGTCACCTTTTGTCCCGATGGGGTTTGATGTAATTCAAAGAAGTTCTCCATTTGATTTATCCAATTCGGTTGATCAGGAGGATTTTTCACTATGCAAATCTTCCCTAAACTACCCTAAAATTGGACCATGTTCAAGGTATTCTCGAAACTTTTCTCGACGGTATGTTGATCTTAGAATCGGAGTTCGTATGCAAATTATATCGTCGGCCAAAAGTTAAGGTCAGAATGGGTCAACCTGGTCAACATGTCAACAAGTGGACCAATGACAAGGTGACAAGTGGCAGTTGGCAAAAAAAAAATTAACGGTCTTGTAATGTTTCAAAATTATTTCCATGGTATAGAGCTTGTTGCAAGCTTTCCAACGCATTTTGAACGGACCAAATCTGAGTTCGTATGCGAAAGATATGCATAGTCAAAGTTGTGGTCAAATGATGATGTGGCACACTTTGACGTGGACAAATGGCATATTATGGGTGTGAAACTTGGCAGGTTTGTAGTGGATTTGGATTTAAAATAATAATAATAATAATTTATTTAATCCATTCCACATGAATAATCTAAATCCCATGGGATAAGGAGGATTTTGTGGCCAAAAAGCTATTTAAAGGTTTATCCTATCCCTTTCCCACCAAATGTGGGGTCAATGGCTAAATTGGGTGCCTAAACCTATGGAAGGGGGATTTGAACCCTTGACCTGTGCCAAAATACTTATCAACCTTACCAACCTGCCACTTTTTAGCAAGTGATAGAACATGAGATCACTTCTATTTAAAGGGACCTTTTGGTAGGTTTGTGAATGGACAACGAAGGACCAGTTTGCAGAGATCACCATTTTCGAGGCACTTACAGATCTGAATTTTTCCATGGTGTAAAAAGAAAATTTGTTTATAATTCCAAGAGATTTCCAGAAATATAAATTTTGTTATAGTAAGTTCTTTATATTTTCTGTGTAGGAGTTTTTCCATTGCAGATTTTCACATAATCGACACAAGGAGTAGCAGAGATCTGCATTTTCCAACCACTTCTGGTCCGAATCAGGACATGGAGTAAAAAGGGAAGTTTTTCATAATTTCCTATAGTTTCCAAAAATGTAAAAAAATTATGTAGGTGTTATAAATTTTAATTTGTATACATTTTTGGACGTAATTACACAGGAAACCAACAAAAGAAACATTGTAGGAGCCACAAATCATTCTTGGGACAATTTCGATTTTGTGCAGAGTTCCATGGGACATAGATTAGCTCATTTACAGGTATAAAGGTCTATTAAGTCATTAGTGAAGGGATATTTTACTTCATTGGACATTTAATGGATCGATTCACTTTCTGTGAATCGGAGAGACGTAGCCTTCGGGTGAACTCCATTAACAAGTTCTTGTGTTGTGGATTTGATTTCAGTTTTTAGAAGATTTTGATCAGATAAAAACATTCAAGGTAGTTTATTTGATTAATTATTAAAGCAATCACAAACTGGATTAATTGGAAGGAAGTTAATTTCAGTATCCATAACCCACAACAAGATCTGAATACACTTTTTAACTTGGATTTAAACATCAGATTGAGTGCATTCTAAATCAATTGTGTTATTTTATTTGGATTTGTGATAGATTCAGATATTTCACTTAAGTTGGAAATTAAGGATTAATTTGATATTTTGGAAGATTTTAAGTTTGGGGCTTTCAAGAACACCCATAATTGATTAAAAAAGAACTCTTGATCAAGTTGAAATCTTTTAAAGTTAAGAATCTGAGAATTTTCTAAGTACTTGGAAAAATTTCAAGTACCATTTTCAGATCATTAGTGGATCCTTCCCATCAAATTTGCGCATCTCCACTTTCGGCATCATGTTTTGTGGTTGCGTAAATAAATTGGATTTTGATTGGGCTGGAAAAGTGATCCAACATGGTTATTTGGCCATTATTCTAAATCAAGATCCTCCTTGGTTGAGATGGGGTTGATTTGGGAAAAATTGTTTACCCTTTATATGTGATGCATGATATCATCCAATTCTTTGATTGATTTGGTCTATGTATCCTTTACAGGCCATCTCAGATGTAGATTCGTAGATCATACTCGAGTTCGGTGTACAAGTGACAGGTCACAGGAGAACATGGGTTTCAAGGCGGCTACACAAATTGTGCAGTGCAGCGACCACGGGGCTAAGCCCTAACCATGTTAGTTGTATGAGGCCTTAGTATTAGATTTCATTATTTTGGGCACCATGAGTGACCCTCATTTGTAATGTAGTATGTCATGTAAAATTAATCTTGTTTAGGATGTTTTATTTTGTTAAGTAAACTTGTTTTGGGGACTTAATGGTCCCCACATGCATTTAGTTTTGTGTTTGGGTAATTGTGTATTAATTAGAGGGGATTAGGGTCACATGTGAACCCTTGGGTGGGCCCCACATCCTCTACACTTGTGCCCAAATGTGCCAAACCCGAAATTGGGTTATTTATGGCATTTTAAGTGACCCCTTTTTAGTTTGGGAGTTCACTTAGCATGAAAATAAGCCCTTGGACCCTACCTAATAGGTAGGGGGCTTAATTTCAAGGCATAAAGGGAGTTTCCCTCCCATTTTGCCTCTCTTTGGTCACCATCCATGTAAGATGGATTGGTATGTGTGTTTTGTAGAAAGTTGTACAATCTTGTTTTATTTTCATTTTGGGCATTTTGGGAAGGGAGTGTTAAAAGTGAATTTATCTTTTCTTCTTTTTATTTTGGAATCTTTGACTTGGAGGGAAGAGAGGGGTGACACATGTCACCCCTCATTTGGTGAGGAAAATTATTGGCTTCTCTTCAAATTCTCCCTCATGGGGAGAAAGGGACTTGTTTTTTGGGGGAATTTTGCTTGGTGCTTGGAGATTTTGGAGCTAGAATTGCTTGAGGAAGAAAGTTGGAAAATCTTAGAGTGTTGGAGAGCTCTTGAAACCATATAAGGATGGGAGTTTAAGCTCTTGGCTAGCCCACATATTAAACCACATTATCGTGGTGCCCCATCACTGGGGTATCCAAACCGTTGCAGTAGTAGGCCGCCTTAACACGGAGCCAAGATTTGAACCTTGAACCTCCCAATTACTAGGAGACTCAAGAACCGTTACACCACTACTCATTGGATTGCGCACCTCTTTTGATTATGAAAAAAATTTGAGGTTTACTTATTAAGCATGTCTTGATTGATAGTGGTTATGGTCTCAATATCTTCCCTAGTTATTTTCTTAATAAAATGGGAATTTCTATGCATTTAATCGACATAACTATTACTATTGTATGGGTTCAAATAATGTTACCCATTCTACACTGTGCACTATCACTCTAGATATTTTGGTTGTCCCTAAGAAATTACCCATTACCTTTAATATAATGCACATGGATCTACATTAAAATCTCCTTTTAGGTCATCCTTTGGATTCATGTTATGCAAGATGTCCCATATATTGTTTATTAATGTCTCAAGTTTATACATAATGAATGTGAGTACACTATGGTTGTTGACCCAAAGCCCTGTAAATATTACAAAATCAACACCTCTACTTCTCAAGCTCCCATTATAAATTTCCTACAACAACCTATACTTGTGGATAAATTTCCTACTTAAATTGTAGGCGAATCTAGTCATGCCTTCGACATTGCTAATTCGTTATAACTACTGCTTCAACTCAATACAAATGTACTCCCTCGGGACAACGTTGATAATTACTCAAATAGAGATATTAAGAGTATCAAACTTACTAATGATCATTTGTGTAAGATGAATTTTAACGTTATCGATGAATATGAATATATGTTTTCATTCTCATTTTACGTCCACTAGTCCTAGGATGTATTGGCTTAAAGCTACTATATCAAACATTTATACCCATGCTAAATTGGTTTGTCCGATACATCTACTACTGGTAGCTTTGATCCATTACAACATATTATATTTAATATGCATACATGTTTTTCATTTTATCAACATTCTAGCACATCTTGACACTCCACAAGAACTCCTATCTATCTCATTGGATCTTGAGTTATTGGATTTACCATCTCTACGACATTGATTTACTTTAAATTTTTTACGCAATGTGCCACCTCTTTTGTGACTATCACTACATATATGGACATGACACTAATCACTATAAAGCTCCAGTTACCAATATTATTATACTAAAAGATGAGGGTGTTGTCATCATATCACAAAAATACTCCCCATGATTGAAATGTGTACACACATTAGACATGATTTATTTGAGCAAATGGCCATGCCATGATGTTTTCACTAGTACACATATTATTCATGGACAATACTAAACAATTGATCCAATCAAAATGGATACATACATACACCATGTGAAGAGGGACAAAAGCCTCACAATTATATTGATGTTCAATCAACTCTACAATAGTGATGGCTGCAATATTTATAGATATTGCACATCCGAGTACAAAACAAAGAAGTTGCATGGGAGTGCAACCAGGAAATCATATGGGAGGTAATACGATCGAATAAGATGTTCAGTAACTATGCAACAATAAACACATCCGTAATATAATAAAACAATATGAATGGTTATAACAACATAGAACCAAATAATATAATCTACCTAGTTACCTAAGTAACTAACAAATTACCACAAGTAACACAAATTACCTAAATAGTAAATGCATAGATTAACTATATTAGGTTTTACCTAACACATCACTCCTCCTAGGGGTCTTACCCATAAGATTTTATTGCTTTTGACCTCAACATAGATGATCTCCTCAACAATTTCTAAGCTATTGTGTCATCATCTTTCTTGTACATAACTATTTTCAAAACACTTCAAAAACATTCACATATGTACAAAAAATATAAAACCAAGACATGTTTATGCTCTTGATTGGTTGGCTTGTTAATTTATACATTTTGTTTATCACGTTAGTTTGATAGATAACATATTTAATCTTCACACACATGTGTTCATGAGGTATATTGAGCTTGATGCATGACACACACATGTTGATACATGATAATCAAAGCTAGCTCGGTTCCTTATATTACTCTTCTAAGGGAATCTCCTCACTATACATGCACTTTTGTTTCATCATATGTTACTTTACACCTTCCTCGTCATGCTTGATTCCATCCATAGTGTCTTGATATCTTTTGAGCTAACATGACTAACACATGTATCTTGTGTTGTGTTAACTTATCTTGTTATCTATTTTTTGTTATTAGTATTGTTTATACTTGCTTCGTGTATTGTTGTCGTACTTGCTTATACAAATTACTTCCTTCATTTCTTACTACATAATTTCACTTGATTATCTTATCTAATTACGATGTTATGATTGTTTACTTTAAATGACTTAAGGGCCATACTTTTCTTGTGACACTATGAGTGTATTATGTTTGTGGCTCCATGCCTATATTGCATGTATAAACTTGTTTCTTTGACTATGAAACATTTTACCTTCTACTATGATTGTTTTGTGACACCGTGGGTGTCCCATGTTTCATGGCTTCATGCCTACACACTACTATGCTTCTATATACTAGTGCTCGCTTAATTATTTTTATATTATTGTTTCTATTACTATATTGTTGATATTTGTTTAATGTACATTTAGATGGGGGAAATGTGAGTGCCACATAATTTCCAGATCAGACAAGGTTTTAGTGGGGATTTGTATACGATAAGTAGTTTATTTTTCAACTAAAACTCAACAATTGGGAGAGAGATACAAAGGAAATGTAGGGTACATATTCATGTGGTGATTCCTATTCTTCTAGTATCTTTTCAAGACAAGTAAAGATTTGAAGTCAAAATTCTTAGAAAATTTGGGTTGTGTTTTTTTGTCATATATATTACAATTTTATCAAGATATCAATAATTTTACATCTTTACGTAACAATTGGGCGGTGGTTTGTGGGCACTAGAATTTGACATTCAACCTTGTAATGTAAGTGTGTATGCTTGTTTGAACTTGCTAAATATATTCAATACCTCGTATTTAGTATTTAAAGTTTGGTTAGGATTCTCAATCTTTTAACACATTGTTATGTATCTAGACCCACCAATATTAGCATCCTTAATTTTTAGATATTTGTTATTTGTTTTTACTAGTTTTTGGTTATTCACATTTGAGAAACAAGAAAAGAATCAAAGTCATTGAAAAGAGAGAATGCAAACTTGATGGGATTGCTCGGATGATGAGAGAAGTTAGAGGTTGCACCTATAAAAGATGAGATGTTAAAAGTGAGAGTTTGGATAAGGCCCAATGCAACAATTTGTGGCTCTAATTGGATAATGCTCTAATATCGTGGCTACAAGATGCGAGAATGAGACACAAGTGCCACAAAGTGACTTATTCTTGTTGAAGAAATTATAGATGAACTTAAACATGTTTAATTTTATTTAATAGATGTTAATTACAAAAGTGTCCTAAAAGCGTAAAACACTTAGTAAGCAATCTTTTGTTTAAAATGTGAAGTATTTTTAATATAAGATGCATTCTTTTAATATAAATTATTATTATTCCTCCGAGGCGAAGGCGATATATATAGCTTTCATGCGATGCAATAACTTCAAGGTTATAACCAATCAAATGCTAATATGTTTTTATATATTTAACAATTGCTAAATTTAACATTAGGGAAGTAGTGGAATATTCCTTTGAGTCTTATTTTTGAAAATTCCTTTAAATTTTACTAATTTTTTTAATTCCTTTATACCATATATATATATATATAATATATATTTCATGATATATTTTCAAAACATATCTAGAGAAAGGATGAGAGAAAGCTTAAAGAAACAACATTCTTCTAAATCATTCACCTATTTTTTCATTTCCTTCATCTCTTTCCCCTTATTCTCTATTTACATCAAGGTTAAATCAATTAAAAACTAATCACAAGTGAGAAAAGAGTATATACAACCATCAAAGAAAGAAAATTGGATAAAGATCATAATATATCATCGAATAGAGGTTAATGTGGTGTTAAAATAGAAAAAATCAATGAATTTAGGGTTATATAAAAAGAAATGAATGAAAACAAAATTGAGGATCAGTCACCCATAGAAAAAGTGGTGTCAAGATTATTAGCGATAGATGATCGAATTATTCAAAGTGTCAAAAATTCATATATTTGTTCTAGGAGCTATATGTCGCGTCACATTGGCATTTTTAACCAATTCTTTTAGTATGCATCTATAAAACTATTGATAATTTCATTTGTTGTTCAGATAATTATCCTACCAACAAGTTATTTTTTAGTTGTAACTATGCATGACAAGAAGTTGTGTATCCCTAGAACAAAACAATGGTTCTAGCTTAATCCAAGACCCTTTAGTATGAAACAACACATAACTATATTTTCCCCAGTCAGAAGTGGAGGAGTGTATATAGTTAATATTTTCACCACAGTCAAGGCCTTCAACCATATAAATATTAATTTGGTAGCAATATGAACGCTAGTTATTAACAAAAAATTCATGCTCATATCAATGTTAGCATGACTTTAAATGCTAATGTTATATTATACTAATCTTATTCTCTCAAGCCTTATACATATGAACTCTTCCTTTACTTTATTTTCATTATTATTTTCATTAAAATTATATTTCAAACTCTAATGAATTACATTATTTCTTACTTTATGGTGAAGAAAAAGTTGTAAATTTTTTTAATATAGCTACTTTATTAAAATGATAGATGTTATATAATAATCATTTAAAGAGCATATAAATTATATGTGCATCTAGATACGAGTCATTATTATTTGTATAAGACAAAGCTCTATTTCATTTTGTATAAAAACTTAATTTTAAGTTTTGTCATTGGTTTAATAGGTCGACAATTAAAGCAAATAGGCACAACTAAATTAACCAAGTTTTGATCATTATATATACTTAGTTTTGTCATTGGTGTTAGTAGGTTGGATAATTAAAGAAAATAGGCACAACTAAATCAACCAAGTTTTAATCATTATATAAATTTTAGTTGAGGCATAAAAAAATAGAATTGTTTCACTCACTCGAATTTTGGAACTAGTACCATTCATAACTTTAGATCTACTACAACATACACCAAAAGAATATATTATAGCCTTGTTTCAAGATGCAACTAATCATGTCATTATTTAGCAAAATAAAACACCAAAAATTTCGATATGAATACACCACCTCATGGCCATTGTTAAATTTAATCGCATTCAATGGATGTTATACTACTAACCATATCTTAAAGGGTATAAAGTAGAGAGTAAGAGATGCAAAATTTTTATATAAAAAATAATGTAAATTATATAATAGATAAATTGTTTGAATATGATTAAACTAAACATGAATTTTATGCTAATTTGATTGCTATTGTAGTAGTAAATAAATACAATAATGAAGTACAAAAATTAACCCAAGCAAACTAAGCCAAAATATATAAAACCCTAAGTGCAAAGAAGAGGTAAAATGACTTAGTTGATTCACAGAAATCCTAGAGGTGTGCAGAGTTGGAGAACTAGAAAATACAAAGCATCCGACCAGTCAGTGCCAAAGCTCGAAAAAAATGTAGATTTGGAAGAATAAGTTATCTTGGGGCGCCTGGGAGAGGGACAATGGCACACTGCAGTGCTCTAGGCCTGTTTCAGGCATCTAGATCTGCAAAATGATCAAAAACCTCCTTTGAGTGGTCATTAGGTGTTCTTTGTTATTCTCATTTGGTCACAGGAGGTCGCACAATGATTGCTAAAGTCATTGGAAACCTATAATGAAATATTAACCTAAAAACCCTCAAATAGACATCAAATCCTAAAAAAGAAAGATGCAGAATGAGGGTTCAAACTATCCTCAGCTATTACAATGGTGAACTTACAATTGAGCACTACACTACATCTCAGACCCAATGTAGTTTTTGTGTGTGTTTGCGGAATTATGCCCTAGTTGGCTTTTATGCATGTCACACTTGATAACAAAAGTAGCTAGATGTAAAGAAATGTAATAGATGTGTGCATGTAATAGAATGAACTTCCCTCCTATGAAGTGTATGTAGAATAAATAACCCTTGTGTCCTTTGGATGGTGATAGATGGATGCAATGGAGCTCTTAAATTCTTGATGGATGCAACCTTAGGTGGTGATAGCTAATGCTTAGTGTTTGGTCCTTTATTATGATCACATAACTTTATATTTATATGATTCCCTTACTTGAATTCATAATTAATCCCCAAAAAATCGATTACCAAAAAGATAAGATGCTCAAACAACTAGAAAGGACCCAAAAAGTGTGAACAAAGTATACTAAGGTCGGGGATCCCGGAGAGGGGACGAGGACACCGACGCTGACTTCTTGATGGGTGCTGATGTCAGGATGATAAATGCCGAGGTATAAAAAGGAATATTGAGCAAGTAAGGGTGTAAGACCAAAGAGGAAAAGCAAAGAAAGGTGGCCAAAGACATGGGTTAATTAGTATTTTTCTTACTTAGGAATCATATGAATAGTAGTATGTAATCAGACTAGATAATTACCCAAAGTTCATGATTTTGTGTCTACATTTGCCCCCACTTTATGTTGGTGAAGGAAAGCTCAGTAACATAAAGTAGATAAGAGATGCATACTTGATAACCATGTAGATCGATGAGAAGCGTGTTGAGGGACAAGATAAAGTGTGGAGTGATAAAAATGTGAAGCGTGGATGCTAAGGAGGATAAAGTGCAAAAAGTGATGATGAAATGAACCTAGGGCGAAAACACATGTGTAGATGTTGTGATGTGTCTATTGTTGATGTTACTCATTGTTATATGTGACGATGTTTGAATGATGTTAACTATCGTTTCCCATACGAACATGGACCTACAAAAGAGAAGAACAAACAAGTCATCAAATATGCATGTATATGATCGAAATGTGTAAAAAATATGTAATGAAAGCATGTAAAATATGAAAAATGTGAAAAAGGAACATGTGCACTTGATCCGTGATGAGGAAAGAGTGTAGAAAGGATCTGAAGATGTTGTAGAAGAATGATTTTTTTGGGTGATCTCACGTCAGTTGTGTTGACCGCGATTTTTGGGGCGATCTCATGCCAATGATATGGAAGAAGTGTAGGGAGAAAATTCGGTGTTATCCTCCAACCTTTAACTACTTCCCACAATGTAGGACACCACTACATATGGTGTACAAAATTCAATCAAATGCAAAAGTGCTAAGGACAATATGCCCTGTAAAATCCATTGTTTGTGTGGATTCTAGACCGTGTTAAACTACCAAAACGTTGTGTAATTTCCCCATAGTTATAGGCATCCAGGAAGGGTTGTGTTGTGCTAAGGACCCAAATCTAATTTTGAGCCCTGAAACTGAAAATTGTGTTGTACCGGTACTGTGTTGTGATGTGTAATGACTATATGACATTGTATGGGGTGATTGATTCACCCAAATGATGCCCCCGTTTGGGGTGGATGCGATGTCGTTGAAGGAGTATGTGGCCCAAAAGAGGACCAAACGTTGAATTGAAACTATGCCCTACAGGGGGAAGGGAATGTGCTTGGTAGAAACTAAGGAACACACAAACAAAGTGGTTAGAAACAAGTGTTAGTATAATAAAATAAAAACACACATGTATAAGACAAAATGTATGCTACACAAACAATAAGTAAGCTAAGATGTAAGAAGAAAATGTAAACACTTAAGAAGACAATGTAGACCATGTAAAAAGTGGGTTGCAAACATGGGACACCACTCACGATGTCATAAGACAATCAATGCCTATGAGAATCCAAAAGAAGAAAACGTGCACACAAGACAAAGGAAAAGCCCACAATTAATGGCATACAAAGAGCAAGTAATGACAAGTAATGTAATAAACAACCATGGAAGCATGTAGTCCTAAAAACAAATGTTACACATGAAGCACCCATTAGCATGTTAAAAATAAAAAGTATGTCAAAACATGTATAATCTGATAAAGTAATGTGTTATGAAACAAAATGAAACAATAACACCTGTAATGTACAAAAGTGGATGCCCTCAGGAGTCATTGTGACTAGTAATAGGTACTATGCCAAACATCCATGTTGTGTAATAGATCTATGTATAATCTAGATCACAAATAGAAAGGCAAGTGAACATGCATGTGTGTATGATAAAGATAATGACATACAAGATATCTATCTAGCATGTGTAATAAGATGTGCATGTAACAAGTAAATGTAAGCAAGACTAAATGCAACCAAGATATGTAGTATGTTGTGGATGGTATGGAATGGAATATAGTGTGAATGATAGGAGCCACGCGTGCCCCCGAGTGGATGTATATGTATGAAATGAGGTTCATTTATTTATGCCCCCTCAATAGTCAAGAATGAACCATAAATGAGAGTGTGTCATTGGGAAATGGTCTGAAATGTGTGTAATAGAAAGATGTGATTGTCAAAGCGCAAAGTGTAGAGTGTAAGCATGTGAGTGATTGATTGAGTGAGTATGGTGAGGTTCATTTGAATGGAAACCCTCAAAAGTCAACCAAGTATGAACCACGGAACTATAGTGCATCATAGGGTAATGACCATAACGTGTATAAGTAGATGTAAGAGAGATGTAGTGTGAATGTGTATAGTGAATGAGACGTAAAGTGTATAGTAGATGTTATGAGAGAAGATGTCCTAAGTGTATGATGCACGATGTGTGAAGTATGTAGTATGTAAAGTCGAATGTATGATGTGCAATGTGTGAGGTTCATGTGTATAGTATGCCCTCAATAGTCAAGTGTGAACCATAACACAAGAGTGTGTCATCGAAATGCTTGATATGAGTGTAGGTATGTGTGTGTAAAGATCTAAGTGTGATGTGATGAGAGTATAAGACACGTGTTGATGTTAGAGGGGAGAGAATAAATGTGATGTTCCCGAGCGTGTGATGGTGAGTGCACTATCTAATAAAAGTGAAAGATGAAGGCCCTCCACCTAATGTTGGCAAAGATGAAGGTGTGTGAACATGCTCAAGACTGGTGGCATGTGAGATAAACATTGTGCAAGTGAATGAAGCCTATATACATGTGATTAATGAGCATATGGTGGGCACCTTTGTGTAACAAAATGTGGAGGTGATGAGACCTATGTGAAGCAGGTGTGGAGTGAGATGGATGCCTATGTGGAGAGAGAGCGTGGAGGTGATGGACACCTATGTGGAGTGAAACAAGGTGGTGAAGTATGCCTAGATATAGGAGCTATCCTAGTGATGGACCTAGATTGATGTATCGGGGATAACAGAGAAATGAGACCGCTCGTGCCGTGTGTGAATAGGCATTTGAGCTAGGATTGGATTGTGCTTTAGGATCGATAGGTCGCGGGGAACTAGATGGACTAGGTGATGCAATGAAAACCTTAAGAGGAGGTGGTAACCATGGAGTGGATGGAGGAACACCATTGATAGAGATGACTTGATTGTTGTGAATGAACTTCAAATGTAAGTGATTCATGGATAGATAGACCAAGACCTAGTGTGAATCCAATTAAGACCGAAGGGCATGCCACACCCTTTGATTGTTTGTGTTACAAGGAGGGCACAAACATGGTGAGAGGACCGATAATAACGTGAAGTTGGACGAACCCATATGAGTTATCCATTGGATATGAAATTTTTGGGAGTGGATAACCAATAGCAATAAGAAATGAGACATAATACGTGCTTGATATGCCATGATGGATCAATTTTGGTATTATTGATAGGGATGGATCCGATAGAAGTGCTAATGTGCAAGTGATCAGAAGAGAATGTAGCATGATAATCATGATCAGAGAAAGAAATGATTGGTGGAGAAATGTCAGTATGAGCAACTAGGAAATCAAGAGCCCCTAATGATGTAGGAGGAGGCACTTACATGATATGTATGATTAGTCGAGGAATCATCCGCTTTCTTGTCATGTTTTGGAAGTGGATTATTGAATATTTTGAGCTTATGATTTTCATTTACTAGTGCATTTTCCATAGGATCTAGAAGCTCGAGTTTGTTATCATCGATAAGATCTTGGATGATAGTGCAAAGTTTAAAACACCTATTTGTATAATGTTTGACACATTGATGATAGTTCTCATTGTAATTTTGACCTTTTGGGTGAGATGGATCTAAGTTGAGTGAGGAGGAAGCGTAATAAGATTGCTCTCAAGAAGTTGTTGTAATATGAGATGTGGAGCAATAGTAAAATTTGTATATGTATCTTTAAGCGGTTGCATTGAGAGTTCCTGGTGTTAGAGACAATGATGAAATGAATTTAGCTTCACTAGGTTTCACTGTTGGTTTAAAAGTTGTTTTACTTTGAAAGCATATAGAGGATGAAGCTTGCTCTTGATACTTAAACTTACTTATATATAAGAGTTTAGTTTTGCGTAGTTTGAGAGTATGACACAAATTATCAAATGAGGGAGATGTCTCAAATAGAATGCTCTCCTAAAGAGGTGGTAATAGAATTTGAATGAATAAGTCTTGAAGCTCATAGTTTGTAAGCACATTAGACATCTTAGCTATTTTTATATCTTAAGACACAATTTGCTAAATGTTCATTAGACCCTTGTTTAAGTTGTGCAAGTTATGCATATGAAATCTTAGAGCCTGATATTGATAGAGAAGTGAGTGAGAAAACATCGGCTAGATGCGTGAAAGATGTTACCGAGTGGACATGTAGGTCATAGAACCAACACATCGCATAATCATGGAGACTGTGAGGAAAAATCTTAGCTAGAATAATGTGATCATTCACAAAATCTAGATAGGCCACATGGAATGCTCGAGAGATGCTCTTGTGGGTCACCATGCCCATTGAAAATGGGAAGCTTGGGGTGAAAAAGTTAGGAGGAAGTGAGTAAGTGGATATGGCGGGTGTGAATGGAGTGTGTAGTAATAGAGTGGAATCCAAATATGGAGACGCATGAGAAGTAGCCTGTTGTAATTGATGAATTTGTGCTTGGAGGTCTTGATAAAGAGAGGCTAAATCTTGAGTGCCAACAGAAGAAACTTGTCATGTGTGAGAAACAAGAGGTGGAGTGAAGTGATTGGTGGGAGTAGGAACTAAAATAGAACAATAGATGTAAGCGGAAGAGAGGCAAAGCAGGTGGTTCAATGATAATGGAAGTGGGGATGACAACAGAAGTAGTAAGTTCCACAAGATTGGTGGCCTCCTCACAAGCAAATATAAAAGCAATTCTAGATCTTGGGGATGCTCAATGATATGATCATTAAGGGATTTAAGATGGTCTTCAATAAATTTTTCATAAGATTGAGCCATAGTGATGAGAGGATAAAATCTCTAAATGGAAGGTGGATTCGAAGATTAGGTTCACCAAAATGATTAAGCTAAATGTGAATTTTATGCCTAATTTGATTGCTATTGTAGCAATAAATAAATGTATCAATGAAGTACATAAATTAACCCAAGAAAACTAAGCCAAAATATATAAAACCCTAAGTACAAAGAAGAGGTAAAATTACTTAACCGATTGACAAAAATCCACGGATGCAAGAGATCGAGAATTGGAAAATACAAAGCTTCTAACATCAGCAAAGAAGCTCGAAAAATGCAAATCTAGAAGAATAAATTTGAATGGGGCACTGCGGGTACCCTAGGCTTGTTTTAGGGTCTATGGGTTTGCGAAAAGCTCAAAAACCTCCTCGAGTGGTCACTATTTGTTCACCATTATTCACCTTTGGTCAGCTAGGAGGTCGCACAATGATCACCAAAGTCGTTGGAAACCTACAATGAAGTATTAACCTGCAAAACCCTAAAATAGACATCAAATCCTAAAAATAAAGATGTAGAATGAGGGGTCAGACTATCCTTAGCTATCACAATGGTGAACTTATGATTGAGCATTGCACTACATCTCAGAACCAATGTAGTTATGTGTGTGTGTGTGGAATTGTGCCCTAGGTGGCTCTTGTCCGTTTCGTACTTAATAGCAAAAAAATAGCTAGATTTAAAGAAATATAATAGATGTGTGTATGGAATAGAATGAACTTCCCTCCTATGAAGTGTATGTAGAATAACCAACCCTTGTTTCCCTTGGATGGTGTTAGATGGATGCAATGGAGCTCTTAGATGCTTGATGGATGCAACCTTAGGTGGTGATAGCTAATGCTTTAGTGCTTGGTCCTTTATTATGATCATATAACTTTATATTTATATGATTCCCTTGCTTGAATTTTTTAATTAACCTCGAAAAGGCCGACTACCAAATAGATAAGATGATTAAATGGCTAAAAAGGACCCAAAAAGTGTGAACAAAGTATACTGAGGTCAGGGGCGCCCAGAGGGTATGAGGGTGCCTGTGGTGTCTTGTGCGGGTGATGATGTCTAGGATGATAAATTCCAAGGTATACAAAGGCAAATTGAGTAAGGGTGTAAGACCAGAAGAGACAACAAAAAGTGAGGAAAGGTGGCCAAAGACATGGGTTAATAAGTACTTTTCTTACTTAGGATTCATATGAATAGTAATATGTAATCAGGACTAGATAATTACCCAAAGTGCATGATTTTGTGTCTACATAATATAAAGTATTATTATATAGCAGAGAATTAACTATTGTTTTTTCAATCTATGACATTCTTCTTTAAATAAAAGTTTGCTTGGTAGCATCATTATAAAATAAATATGATCAAATATTGTGTTTAATCCATAAACAATTATTATTAGTACGGGTTTAGCTAATTGTTATGGTATTGGTATATTTGTGTGTTTATTAATTATTAATACTAACTTAGTTAATTGTTATGGTATTGTACATTTGTGTGTTTATTATTTCTATAGGAAGCAAGTATATATAACATTTGTTGAATGCAATAATTGTAACTTTTTATCCAATTACATAAGAAAATGAGTAAAATATTCCCTAAAGTCTTATTACTACATCTGTTTCATTTCTAATGTGAAAACTTTATACTATAATATCTGATATCATATTAAAGGTGGTTGTAAACAACCATAAGACAAACACCACATGCATGCATACATAATAAATCAATGAAATCTTAAAGTAAAGACATAATTTTTTTTAACAAGGTAACATTAATACCATAATTTTATCAAGAAGCTCTTACTTGAATTTGTCAAATTAATAATATTCCACAATAATACCCACACACTAGATTTTTATGCTCGATACCATACTAAAGTTTGTTTTATTCTTCAAAATTATTGTAAACAACTACAAGACAAACACCCACATACATGTAAATGCAATAAATTAATGAAAACATAAATCAAAGACGTGACATAAATTTATTAAGGGTAGCATGACTACCACAATTTTATCAAGAATCTCTGGTTTGAATTTTCTAGAGTAAGAATAACTCTATTTCATAATGATAACCACACACTAGCTCTATATGCTTTTATAAAAAGTTAAGAGACTAGGGTTAGTGTTTGGAAAGTAATTAGTTTGCAAAACAAGCCTTAGAAAATATTACTAATAGTGGAAGCCAATCAAGTCACTAAAATGATTGATACTTTTTAATTAATAAATATGGTTAAGTGTGCACTAATGGGTGAATTATGCACATATTATATTATAAATAATATTACAAGTGCATATTAAATAGTTGATGGTGCAAATTAAAGCACATAAATTAGTATGTTGTTTATTAATCCACAATCATTTAATTATCGAGACCTAGGAAACGTAAAATTTCAATATTGTCGGTGTTATATGCACAATACAAATGTTGGGAGGTATAAAGGGAAATTACGTCACTATAATTTAGGAAATACAATGCTGGAAATGAACTAGTTTATAACTAGAAATGAATACTAGGGCTATCATCAAAGCATGTAAAAGACAAATCATAAATAAAGGATAAGATGCTTTGCAAATCTAATCTAATCATGAAAGAAACTATAACAACAAACAAAAGGAGAGGGTTAACAGACCACAAGTGGGCCTTGCCTTGGGTGTTAATCCCTCCTAAGGCCCATGTCTACAACAATTCAGAAGAACTCATATTTTTATTCAATAGCATGAAGATTACAAATGGAACATACAATCAAATCTTTACCTATGGATCAAACCCTTTTATAAATCCTTATCATTCTTTTTATATACTTCACTTAGAAGAGACGTTAAGAGATTGCCTTATTACTAACAATTACAACTTGATTAAGTAAAGATTACAACCAAGCAATCCAGAGATTCTTATGCATGGAAAAAAATGTTAGAAGGTGTCCTCCTACAATGACATAACTCAACTAACTGATCACTCTAAGTAACCAATTATGAAATGAGATGAACTAGTTCCTTGTTGGAGTCAGAGCATAATCAAATGACAACGTTGAATCTTCTTTGTGTCCTCATAACTTCTCTTTTAGCAACATGTGCAAACTCGAGTGAAGTGTCCATGTTGATCAAGGTTTCCACAATTATGGTTTAGCATGTGTGTGACTTCCCTTAGCTGCAGGTGCTTTATCGTGGACAAGTCCCGATTGTTGCGCATGTCAATTGCATGACGAGTCCCTTTACATTATGAATGGGTTTCTTTGGTTGCATGTTAGTGGATATACATAACAAATCTTTGGCAATCAAGGCTAACATTCATTCAAATCACTATTTAATCATCACATTGTATTCAGAAGAATAAGTGCATCTATAATCCACAAAATAAAGTAAACTTGGTAGTAATTATATTAATTAATATAAGTGCCATATGTTAAAAATATGATAGATATGTTCAAGAAGTAGTATATGGTAAACACAAATTTATGGGGATATACATGGATAAACAAAATACAACATATGAGGCTTTTGAAACAATAAATAAAAGGGCTCATCACACCCCAGACTGAGCTTCTTGAATGTCCTCATTCAAGAATTCTTACATTCTTCCTTTTCTTTCTTGGGGTCAACCTGAATAATGTTGCAAAATCTCCTAAGTCCATTGGTGCTGAGATACCCTCACGGTTACGTGAAGAAATAACTTACATTCCTTATGCATCTTTCCATTATCCTGTTTTGCAAGTCCTCATCGAGCTCTATGTTTCAGACAATGGGGAATAAGAAAGTGGAAAATTGGTGGATAAAAACCAATGGGAAACCAAGATTTTCCACATCCCTTAGAGACTTCAATATATGCATTTATCCTTCTAAAAGTTGGGATAATGTTAGGATAAGAATGCATCTCTTTTCTCCTCATTTCTTGTGACATTTCTTCCCACCTTGTCCTGTAGGCCTGTACTATTTCCACACCATTAAACTTAATGTAATCTCATGCTTCATCATGGGCCTCTTGTCTCATCATGTAAACCCTTTGTTTTATTTTCTACTCTGCCATAAACTTTCCATATTCCTCAATCATTGCTTTAGTGTTTCCTACCTCTACTCTTATCATCAAAGGTTGTACCTTGCACAAGTGTCTATAATCCACCATCTGCTTCTCCCTATATAGTTCATTGTTAAAGTAGGAACATAATGCCCAAATTTGTACATCCCCAATGTAGAGTATAGGTATCCAATCTCTGTCATACTCTAGAGCATAGTTATGCATATATAGTTCACATAACAACAATTGAATTTCATGTGGCATTTTTAAATACAATCTGAAGAAGTTGCGAGTTGTACTAATGTCAAACTGAAAATCGAGTTGATGCAAGTGTATTTTAGTTACAACATTTGCTCCTCAAAAAAGACAACATATACATTTGAAGGTGTCCTACATAAGAGTATTTCATTGGTGACCTTGACAGTATCTTCTTGCTTCTTTTTCAATCTAGCAATCTCATTATTGATGTGCCTTCTTAGCTTAGTTGATTCACCATAATGAACATACCATGGTATAATGATAACCCTCAAGCCACTAGCAAGTAAGCTTCGATCCCTTCATATGATGCATACACCTATCTTTGTCCTCATGCAAGATTTAAGACTATTTTACAGTCATATATTTAATGACAAATACTTCAAGTCTCAAATTTCCATGTGCTTACCTTGTTCATCCTTCTATATAACCTCTTTGTTGCTAGTTCACCTCCTATAAGACTATATCTTGTGCATTTCAAACTTCACTAGGTGGCTTAACTCACTCCACCTATATAACCTCTTGAACCACCTTTAGATACTCCACCAAAAGGATATAAATACTTCAAACCATGACATTCAAGTGTCTTATCTTCCCCTACATGTTAGATTTTAGTTCATAACTCTCTCATGAGGTCAAGAACCTTGGCATACCTTGCCTGAGTTATATAATCACCTTACTCATATGGAAAGAAGACATTCACTACACCCTCATAAATCTTAGCCCGCATGTATGCACTACAAGATCATCAACCAATCATATCAATACTGCCTTGTCTTCCGTGTTAGGTCCAAATTTGGCTCTATAAACTCAATCCATGGTAGTCATTAGGTGTATAGGTTACTAGTTATCATCTTGGCAAGTTATAATCACTGGAATAAAGGTCATATAAGTGTTCAAGCCCTCTATATTCTCATAAAAAGTCTGTTTCATATTCCTCAATCCATTTCTTGTAGTTACTAACACATATGCCTTTTAAGCTCTCCCTTAGCCCTATTTTACCCTAAAATGAGTTATACTACAAATAGAGTCGTGGAATCATTTATACTGGTTGGGCATGTGAAAGGCATTAAACTAAAGATTTAGGATCCCTTGTGAGTGATCTAGCATTGGTCTTCCAATTTGAATTCTTAGTACTCTGCCCCAAACTTCTTTGCTCCTTGTTTCCCAATTCAAGCCTTGAAATGCAAGCAGTAGGCTTCCATGCCATAAAACCATGCTTTATAGACTTCCTTCATCATGTTTGGAGTGTACAAAACTTCCATGCACTAACTCTATGGTTATTTTTCCTAGCTATCTTCTATTTGAACTTTGCATAGTGATCTAATGAGGCTTTTCAACATGTACGGTTGTTGGTCCAGAAAATCTATCAGTGGATAGATCTATGGATATACTGAGCCAACATTATGCGAGGGAATAGCCCCTCTTTGAGTCAAGAAAGAAAAGCTGGTTTATTGCTATTCTACCATCGGGAATGTGTAAGTCTCACAATATTTTGCCTTCGGGGTTGGGATCTCATCCCAGAGAGGTATTTCAAGCTGTGAAAAGAAGGGAAAGAAGCAAGGTGGGGAGATGGAAAAGATGCAAGGGAGAAAAGAAATGAATTCCAAAGCGAGAAAGGTCGAGGGTCTATGTTTTGGGTGGTAGTAATGTGAGCCGAACCTACTTGCATAGACGAATAAAGCAATCTTGATGGATTTATGACAAAAAGTAGAGATAGGTTCAACAAAATAAATGCATAAATCTGACATAAGAAAGATTAAATGCTCATAACACACATATTCAGCACAAAGTCTTAATATTTGTATTAATATTTTCTTACGTTTACAAAAATCTCAAAGTCTTTTCTTCTTACTTCTATTTTTCATCTAAAAAGTATCCACTATCCTGGCATACGACAAGTATCCAAGTATATATAGAAGAAAGAGAAGAGAGAGAGCAAAAGGCAACCAACAACTAATTACAAAATATCTAAAAGTCAATGTTGACTTTGGACAACTTGGTGGATGACAACATCCCATGGTGCAACATGGATGAGGTCATCGTTTGTACCAACATACTCTTAGATATTTACAAAAAGGAAGCCAAGAGGAAGAAAGCTATTCATCGTCGTCTCACGGCTAGAAGGGGGTATCTTGCTTCTGCTATTGTTCGGGAGAGGTGATGTGGAACTGAGTCCAATATTCCATGAATTTACTGATCATGGGCTGAAGTTGATCTTGGGCAGGACCCTTCGTATGATCACCGATGACCTCACAAGTCTCCCGCTCATCCCTGAGTTTTTCAGGGAGTTTGAAATATTCATTGCCTGCCTCCATCAGGAAACCCACAAAATCACGGCAAGCCAGAAGGTTGTTGATACATTCGGTGTCGAAAGTGGCTTCTGGCCCTAACCCTTGCGAGATGATCTCTTTAAAGATCCGGATAGTTTCGTTTGCCTTCCTCAAGGCGAAAGGAGTAAGCAAGCCTGGAGACATTCTCAGAACAATTTTCTCCATTTGATGCATTGCATCTAGGGCTTCCTCCTTGACTTTATCAATCTTTTCTAGGACAAACTCCATCTGGTCGACCCGGTAATCCAACGCAGCAAGGATCTTGCTGGGTACCCTGGGGTGACTGAAAATGCCAAATTTCACCAGATCGTCAACTGAGCAGTCGAGCATTTTTTGGAATGTTTCATGTTACAACCTTGCATGGTCCAACTCTTCAGAGATAGGTCCTGCGATCGCTGACTGATATTCTGATATAATTCGGTGAACTTGACTATTACCTCCTCGCTGTCTTTGAGGATTTGATCTCTCCAAGCGGAAACTACCATACCTTGTTCGTGATTTTGGCATACTCGTTTATCTTGTCCTGGCTTAGGAGCTCAGGAGTTTCGGTGGCAGTGGTAGGAGGTGCACTGCCCATTTTCTACAGGGCGTGGAGAAGATGTTTGTTTTGTTCTTTTAGTAACCTCTCCTCCTCCTTTGCTTCTTGAAGTTTCTTGCAAAGGGCATCCACCACAGATAGGGCCTCTCCTTGAAGACTTTCAGAAGACGTCCCCATTGTGACTTGGGTCACTGTATAATCTGTCGGAGACAGATCCTTTTACCCTTTGAAGGATCGAGATATGCAATCTCCATTACTCTTTCTCCCGATGCACTCTGAGAGAAGCGGGTTATAGGATTTTGCTTCTTAGCCCCCTTTGCTGGGATGACGGAGAAGTCCATCGGTGCGATAGGGACTTTCCTCTTTCTTTGGCTCGAGATCTTTGGGATATCCATCTTTGGACTTAAGGGAACGGGACTAGAGGTAGAAGAGGGAGCAGCTGCAGTGGATGAGGGGAAATGGGTAGAGACACTTGGTGGTGGCATCGAGAGGGAGGCCGAGAAAGTGCTCACGGGAGGAAGGGATACTGCAGGGGAGGTAGACATGGGAATGGAAGGGAGCTGAGAGATGAGAGAAGAAATGGTGGGGATAGCTCGTGAGAGAAGAGAAGATGGATGACGAGGAAGGGGGAATAATAGAAGATGGGGGAGAGGATACGACCAAAGGAATGGTCGTTTGGGTCACGCGAGGAGGAGAAGGAGGAGAGGGAGAAGGGATAGAAGGGACCTCGGTAATTGTAGCAGTGGTGACATCCTGAGTGGATGTGCCCGTCGGAACACCTTCCACTGCTTCTTTCTCTAGGGATACCAAACTTACAATCTGTTCTTGTGCGGTGGAAGGAGGGCTTTCAAGAGCTCCTTCTTGAGCAGAGCTTGATTCACCCTCTTTATCCTTGCCTCGACCTTTGGCAAATGCTTAGGCCTGACAGGTGCGTTGCCCAATGGGGATGTAGTGAAATCTACCCCGAGGTAGATAAGGCCATTCATTCTCGCACCAATGTTCTATCCTCCACAATGTCTCTCTCGAACCTTTCTTCAATGGTGCAGGGCACTTTTGTTCTATCAATTGTAGCAAACAGCCAGTTGTCCCCATCTGTGTCCAGATATACCTGATCAACTTCTTGATCGGTAGTTTGATAACCCTTTGGAACAATGGCCATGCTGTATTGAACAATCTTTGCCAAGGCCAAGTGGGAGTGGTCCTTCCTTCTAAGTTGAAATGAAGTTGTGCTTTAGATTAAGTAGTTATAGCTCTGCAAACATTTCCCAAGCTTTGTGGTGAGAAACGCGGTGTATTGCCCCCCACTGTAAGGGGAAAGGATTGCCCGCTGTAATGGGGAAAGGAGTTCCACCCTTCTTTCTCTTCAAACATTTCTCATGGTAGGTTATGAGATGTCTGGACAGCTCCAACAGGATCAACTTGGGGCTGGCATATCTCCGCAATTTGGTGGGCTCCCCCAAGAAGTTGGTTGCTCTGAGATAGGTGAAGGTGGGGAATTGAGTAAATAGTGCCCCCCACTTCTCCGTCACTGTGACTATGCTCTTGGTCGTCCGACCATGAGTCATATTTGGCCTCAAAAGGTAGACGATGCCATAGAAGAAAGCATCATTGATCTTAGTAAACTGTGGGATGTTGTTCTCAGCTTCAGCTTTGGGTAGTACTCATATATTTTTACCTGGGGCCAAACCCCGCATCGGCTCAGTGCTGGATAATCCCTCTCCGAGGCTGCAGTGTAGACTATGTAGGAGTTCATGTAGAATCTCCCCGTTGTGGTGAGTTGTTGGAGCTGCTCGGATATGGTGCTGCTTATGATCTCGCCCACTCAAAGCGTTGATCTGGCACATTCTTGTTCATAGTTTCAAGGTACTTGAGCATCCATTTGTGAAAGTAATGGGTGTCAGAAAGCCCAAAAACTCTACTTAGGAATGTGATGGTGTCACTCAATTCCTCAGAGAAGTCACTGCGGTGAATAACCTGTGGCCATCTAGTTATTACCTTCTTGTTTTTCAAGTACACTTCGTTCATCAGCTGCATGCACTTGTCTTCATTATCCTCCCATGCCTTGGTGCAGTCCTCTTGGCTTACAGCCACAAAGTGTCGGTGGTGAGGGATGCCTAGCATGATTTCGAAGTGTCGGGTAGTGAGGTTGATTATGACCTCACCCTTTTCATTTTCGACACACCTTGTGTCTTTGTTGTAACAACGGGCCACTACCATCATAAATTCGTTGTTTACTGCACTGACGGGGATCCCCCCAAAATACTGAGTCCACTACCTACCAGCTTGTCCATCCAAGGACTTCCTGTGACTCTCCTGGTTCTGGCCCAGAAATCCTCCATGTCGATGTGACCGAGTTTGGAGTCTCTTATGTCCAGGTCACATTCTACCTGGGACTCGGGCATCCTGACCCTCTGGTATTTATACTTCATCTCTTCTTCTGTAAGCTTAGCCTTACCCTTTGACTTGGTTGGCTTCTTGCTTGATGTAGACATATATGGATCTGAGTTCAGTTGCTGATCTGTAAGAAGAAGAAGAGAAGTCCAACGCCAAAGAGCCATATTAGCTGTCAGATCTTCCATTAAAGCACTACAGAATAGAATGAGGAGTTAGCAATTTTAAGGCCTCAGGGCGCAGGGCGCAGGAACACTGCACAGTGCTGAGAGTTATTAGAATGGCGCACTGAATCGAGTGTTACAAGGAACAAATTAGCGCCAAAGGGCACAGGGCGCAAGGATTTTGCATATGACATTATTGTTATTGTAAGCGGGGATGCGCCTGCGCCGTTTATGTAGTTTTATACTGGGTGCAAATAATTTTGGTGTTGCATAGGGGCAGGGTGCGCCTATGGCACAAGTATTTGACATGCAACATGGAAGTTTGGTGCGCCAAAGGGTGCATGTTTATTGCGTGTAGCACTAACTTTAGGTGCGCAAAAGGGGACTTTGGCGTGGCAGGGAAGCTTGCATGGCATATTGTTATTGTAAGCGGGGATGTGCCTTAGATTTAGGATTTTACTTGGTTTATACATGGCGCAGGGAGCTTATGTGTTGCAATCAAAGTCGGTGCGCCTTCTTGCACGCACTGTGTTTCCTGTTGCAAGGGTGGCGATTGTGCCAAGGGGAAAATGTAGCCTGGAAACAATTTTTCAAGTTCTCTTTCCCTCTGATAGATTTGTGATCCTCTAGGCTGCATTTCGTATTGATTCAAGTGGTGAAGGGGGCATAGCAAAGAGGTTTGGATTTGTTTTCGAGGCAGAGCCCTCTTGGCAGCAGATCTGGAAAAAGGATGGAAACGGCTTGGGAAGAAAGATTTGCAAGAATAGCAGGGGGTTTTCATGGTTTCACAGATCCATTGTATCCTACCACACAAACAATCAAAACAAAACACAAGAGGAGTAAGAACCACCTACCGGAATATATAGAATGTGAGAGACGAAACGGGGTCCACGAACGTGATACGAGGAGGACGGGCATGCTGACAGGTGTAGAGGAATAAAGTTATCACGTGTTTTCAATTGTGAAAGTGACAGGCGTGTGTGCCTATATATAGGCGAAGGTGTAATAAATGTGCCAACCACTTTTTCAAGAGGTGCACCAAAACATGTGTCGACACGTAAAACTTTGCACCCTTTGGCGTGGATAAATGCGTGTCAACACGGAAATATTTGCGCCTTTGGTGCAAATTTACGAATGTCAACACTTCATTCCTTGCGCCCTTTGGCGCACCAAAACATGGCGCAACAATTTAGTTGTTAACATGAAGGCACATCACGGGAAGGCGCAACAATTGATGTGTCAACACATCAAAGGGTGCGCCAAAGGAAATGAAGTGGGTGCCAATTTAGTCTGTGTTACACATACAAAAGGTGCACCAAAAAAGGACCAAAATGACTAAGTTCGGAGAACTAGATTTCCCATAAAGGAATTTTATAACGTTCCGAACGCAGAGGGGTCCCTGACGAGGACTAGGACAAAAAATGGTATGGTTACCCGTAAAATTTCCTCATCAATTTTACAGATAACAACAATCGACCTACTTGGAATGCTGGAATTTCCTTCGTTGATTCATCTCTGAGATCCATTTAACTCCTCAATTCCTCCTTATTCCATATATATATCAAGTGTAGGGTCGTGATTATAAAGACCTAGGGACAATTCTGTCATTTTCCATGCTTGGCTATACATTATGTTTTCCCACCATTATAGCTTGAACTTTGTTATCGATAACTTATACCGCACTTGCTCAATGATCTAAAAATCAATTTTAACTAGCAATTGTGCACACACTTAACTTTGCTTTGTATTGATTTTTGATATAAAAATTGACTATTATATCCTTTTGTATTTTTAATAAAATAATTAAAACTGAAAGTACTATGTAAAAATAGAAAATAAAGAGATGAATCACCAACAATTTGACACAAGAATTGATAACGGAGTTCGACACTTGTGGCCTACGTCTCGGTCCGGTTGAATGGGACCGATCTATTAAAATATTGAAAATAAATCTTTACAAATATTTCTACAAGAATCTGATCTTCTCATCATGTTCCTCTGCCAAAAATAATAGGAGTCACTTTTTACTTCATCTCAAAATTCCATCTCTAGCTCAAGTTATGAGCAAAACAATAACACAGTCACTTTCTCGTGTCTATACTAGTAAAACATAGCTCCTTTTATAACATTTCATAGCTCCGGGTGCAATGGTTGGGTGCTTATATTTTTACCCAAGTGGCCCAGGTTCAAATCCCACTCCATGTGGGGTGCATTTTACATAGGGATAAGATCCCACATTTGTTGGGCGTGAAAATAGGAAGGCATTTATATAGGTGGGTGGTGTATGTAGTTATTGGCTTAAGAGCTATCTTATCCCCAAGGATGGGGTGCTCAATGTGGGTGATTGGAGAGATAAGAGGCATGACATGGCATGTATTTGTGCTTGGATATTTTAATATATGGCAGTTTGGAAAATGTGCGTTGAAAAATAAGGATAATAGTTGGAAATTAAATAATGTGGCCAATGTGGAGTATTAAATGGGCGTGGATAAATTTTTAATATTATTATTTATTTATTTTCCATATTTCCATGTGTCACTTTTCCATTGGTCCACTTGATGAGCGTGCACATGTTCAACCTGTGCATAATCCCCAAAATTTGCCAATTACCCAAAAATTTCAGCAAGCCATAACTTTTGCATACGAACTCCGTTTCCTGCAAACGAGATATCAACGGAAACGTCTAATTTTTCTCCATGCCATGGAACTGATTGCAACTGATTATGAGAAGATATTAGATCGGTGTTTCTTGGTGAGGATCCTCTGGATCATTCCTCCCCACTGAGAAACTTTTGGACCCCAAAAGTCAACTTAATTGGTGAATAGGTGAGGGTATTTCTCCCTCACCTTTCCAGTTTCCATCCATTTAGCCTTGTTCAGATGAATGCCTTTGAACCCAACACAAAGATACTCAATATCACCCCTTTGCAAATTTATGACCTTCATGTCTAAAATGATGTCTTCCTGCAACTCATCAAGATACTCAGGAGCAAAATCATCAATGGAAGGCATTATGTTAGCATCATCATGATCAACAATCATAGGCGGTTCATACAATCTTAAATTCTCAACATTTACAACTGAGTAGATTTGCATATATGGAGGTAAATCCAACCGGAAAGTGTTGTTACCAATTTTTTCCAATATTTGGAATGGACCATACCGTATAGGTTTCAATTTTTTACCTTCACTGTCAACCTTTTCTTGATGTGAAGCCAAATTGAATCACCAACTTTGAACTTGTGATCAGTTCTATGTTTATCATGCCTGGCTTTGTACTTAGCCTGACTTTTCTCCAATTGTTCACAGACATACTGATGAACTTGTTGAATTCTCTGAACAAATATTTTAGCCCTATCAGAATCACTTGAACCATTAATAATAGTTTCATGTCCATAATATACATCTAAAGGAGAATTAGGTAGATATCCATAACAAGTCTCAAATGGAGACTTCAAAGTAGAAGAATGTAAGGCATGATTATAAGCATGTTGCACATAATATAGATGTTCATCCCATAACTTAGGATGTTTGCCACAATATCCCCTAAGCAAATGTACTATTGTGTGGTTTACAACCTCTATTTGACCATCAGTCTATGGATGAAAAGCAAGTGCTCTTTTTCAGTTTTGTGTCCATTAACCCCCACAATGTTGACCAAAATTCCCCAAGAAATCTAGAATCCCGATCAGATATAATTGAAGTAGGTAAACCAAAGTGAACCCAAACAAACTGAAAAAACAAATGTGTAGTTCCCTCACTAGTTATTTGTTTAGTACATGGAACCAACACACACATTTTGCTAAATCTATCCACTACCACATATAAGTAATCATGTTTCTTCCGTGTCATGGGCAAGCCTCCTACAAAATCCATGGAAACACTTTCCCAAGGCCTTATAGGAACAAGAAGAGGAGTGTAAAGTCCTAATTTCCTATTACTTGGCTTGCTTGTGGCACAAAGAACACATCCCTTAATATACTGTTTACATGTTCATGCATTCTAGGCAAATAACAATATTTCTGTAAATGTGCAACTGTCTTACTAACACCAAAATGCCCCGAAATAAGAGAAGTATGTGCTTCCCTAATCATATGCACATGTTCATTTTCTGGAATACAAAGTTTACCAAAATGATATAACAATCCTTCATGCAAATGATAATCTTTTTCTCCTACTTGTTTCCCACTTACTAGATCCTCATACACTTCTCTAAAATCAACATCATTAACATATTGTTCCTTGTAACTAACATGAGCCAAAGAACTATGTTGCAAAAGAATAGATGCTACTACCACTGGTGGTCTAGATAACATGTCGGAAACCTTGTTTTGAATACCTTTTTTATACCTGATTACAAGATGAAATTGTTGCAAAAATCCCATCCACCTGAAATGTCTAGATTGCTGCAATTTGGTTTGTGTTTGTAAGTACTGAAGCGGTTGATGGTCAATATGTATAATTGTTTCTTTTCCCATTAAATAATGCTTCCACTTTTTAACACTTTTAACCAAAGCATACAACTCTTTATCATAAGTTAGATAGTTTCTTACCGCACTTGTAAAGGTTTTTGAATGGTAACACACTGGTCATTTGTTCTACATCAAAACTGCCCCCATTGCGTAATCACTAGCATCTATCTTAATTTCAAATGAATGTTGTAAATCTGGAAGTGCTAAGATTGGAGTGGTACTTATCTTCTCTTTCAATGTATCAAAGGATTTTTGTTGCTTTCCTCCCCACTGAAAGACCTGTTTGATACTTGTCAAAGCATGTAAAGGAGATGCAATATATGAGAAGTTAGCAATAAATTTTCTCCAGTACTGAACTACACCTAGAAAACTCCTAACTTCCATCAAATTAGTGGGTCTAGGCCATTTCACAATAACCTCTATTTTTGTAGGATCAATTCTCAATTCTCCATTTCCTATAATATAACCCAAGTAAATTAAAGATGTTTTTCCAAATTCACATTTTGACATCTTCAAATACAATTTCTCTCTCCTTAATACATCTAAGACTTTTTGGATGTGTTTAACATGTTCATCCCATGACTTACTGAAAATAAGAATATCATCTAAGTAGACAATAATGAAATTATCAATGAATGGTCTAAAGATATCATTCATAACTCTCATGAATGTTGTCGGTGCATTGCACAAACCAAAAGGCATCACTAACCATTCAAACAATCCCTGTTTCGTTTTAAAAGTAGTTTTCCAAACATCACCTTCTGCAATTCTTACTTGGTGATAACCACTTCTTAAGTCTAACTTAGTGAAATAAATTGCACTCTTTAATTGATCCAATAAATCATCTATTCTAGGAAGAGGGTAACGATTCTGTACAGTAATCTTGTTTAAAGCACGGAAATAAACACACGTTCTCCAAGTGCCATCCTTCTTAGGAACCAAAATAATTAGCAAACCACATGGGGATGTACTTGGACGAATTATACCTTGAGCCAAAAGTTCCATTACCTGTCTCTTGATTTCCTCATTCTCTACTACTGACAACCTGTACATTATGATATTGGGAAGAGGTGCATCCTGAAGCAACTGTATCTCATGTTGAACCCATCTTTTCGGAGGTAGACCTTGTGGATCCTGAAAAACATCATCAAAATCGAAACAATTTTTACCAATTCATATGACAAGTCTCAAAAGCCATCTCATGTTCTTTCTCTTTGGCTTTGACCACCACGAGCACAAAATTTTTGATTGAATTTACTGACCTTTTCATTTGACTGCGCAGCTACTAAGGATAGATCCATCCTTTACAAGAAAATATTTATTTTCTTCCCTATAGAAGATTTCTTTATGATCATACAAATAAGGAATTCCCAAAACCACCCCACAAATATCCAAAGGAACTACATCCAATTCAACCTCATCTATAAACTTGTCTGTAATGGCAAATTTGAAAGTACAAGTTTTAGTTACTTACAATTTACATCATCACAAACCCACCCAAAGGATAAGGCTTAAGATGTGGTTTAGTTTTGAGTCCTAGTTTCTTAACAACCTCCTCAAAAATTATATTAGCTTGGGATCCACTATAAAAAAGAGTATCAATTTTCATATGCTTTGAAATTACTCTAATGTGGAAAAGCTCATTCCTTTTCTTATCATCATGTATAGTTTGTTTACTAGAAGAAGATGCAACATTTGTAGTACTATTGTTAGAAATTGAAAGTTTTGATTTACCTTGAAAACTCATAGCTATGATCTTGGTTTCATCACCTGAATCTGACCCAAGATCATGAAGCTATGAGTGTTTTTTTCTTTTCCTTTCCTTTCTTAACCATATTTAGGTTTCAATTCAGGATATAATTTCCAACATTTAGACTCATCATGGTTCTTTTTACAATGATTACAAAATGGTTTTTCATCTTCCTTCTTAACAATAGAGTTTGTCTTATGCTTACCATTTCCTTTTCCTTGTTCTTTCGAACCTTGTCCTTCAGATTTCTTGTTCTTTTTTTTTAAATAAGAGAAAGAGGTCTCCTTTGTCATTTTCCCTCATGCTTCCAAATGGGTTGCTTGAACACATACTCCATCAAGATTAGTAGGACCTAAAACAAGTATCATATGCTATAGATAACTATGCAATCCACCAATATATTTAAGCGGTGTTTCTTACGTGTTTAGGGAAATTCCCAAAATTAGAGCCCTTTTCCTAAATTCCTGTGTGTATTCTTGAACACTTTGTCACTTGCTTTGTCTTAATGTTTTCCAAACCATCACAGCTTGTTGCTTATAACCAAGAGGATAAAATTGTTGCCTAAGATTTGAAACAAATTGGACAAGAAGTGATTGCTATACCTTTGGTTTCTTCCACTTCTGAAGCTTACTCTCCCACCAAATGAGTGTTGTGCCACCCATCCAAAGAGTTTCCAAATGAATATTTGCTTCATCATCAACAATTCTCGAACCCGCAACATACTTCTATCCGCTTGACCCGAGTTATCCAACTTCTTTGCATTTAGCTCTCCAGTATGCATAGGCAATTCAAACTTGATATCTAACTTTAATGAAGGAAAATCAGATTTCAAAGGGTCTCTTTAGGATTATCAGGATTAGAGATTTCTTCTTTCTTACATTCTCTAGTTCCCTTTTCTCTTTTTCTATCTTGGTACATTTCTTCCACCATTTCCTTCATCTGTAGGAATGATTGATGAAAGTTTTCTTCCTCTCGATCCGCCATTGTAGGACTTCAAGATCATCTGGTACCAATTTTGGGATCTCATTCTATTAGTTCTCCTTCACCATTCTTAGATCAAGACCTTGTTAACATCCAACACACAACTTGCAATCCAAAAATTGTTAATCTGAACCAAAAATCAGTCAAAACCAGTGATCTAAAAATCAATTTTAACTAACAATTGTGTACACACTTAACTTTGCTTTGTATTGATTTTTGATATAAAAATTGACTATTATATCCTTTTGTATTTTTAATAAAAGAATTAAAACTGAAATTACTGTGTAAAAACAGAAAATAAAGAGATGAATCACCAGCAATTTGACACAAGAATTGATAACGGAGTTCGACACTTGTGGCCTACGTCTCAGTCCGGTTGAATGGGACCGATCTATTAAAATCTTGAAAATAAATCTTTAAAAATATTTCTACAAGAATATAATCTTCTCATCATGTTCCTCTACCAAAAATAATAGGAGTCACTTTTTACTTCATCTCAAAATTCCATCTCTAGCTCAAGTTATGAGCAAAACAATAACACAGTCACTTTCTCGTGTCTATACTAGTAAAACATAGCTCCTTTTATAACATTTCATAGCTCCGGTGCAATGGTTGGGCACTTATATTTTTACCCAAGTGGCCCAGGTTCAAATCCCACTCCATGTGGGGTGCATTTTACATAGGGATAAGATCCCACATTTGTTGGGCGTGAAAATAGGAAGGCATTTATATAGGTGGGTGGTGTATGTAGTTATTGGCTTAAGAGCTATCTTATCCCCAAGGATGGGGCGCTCAATGTGGGTGATTGGAGAGATAAGAGGCATGACATGGCAGGTATTTGTGCTTGGATATTTTAATATATGGCAGTTTGGAAAATGTGCGTTGAAAAATAAGGATAATAGTTGGAAATTAAATAATGTGGCCAATGTGGAGTATTAAATGGGTGTGGCTAAATTTTTAATATTATTATTTATTTATTTTCCATATTGCCACGTGTCACTTTTCCATTGGTCCACTTGATGAGTGTGCACATGTTCAACCTGTGCATAATCCCTAAAATTTGCCAGTTACCCGAAAATTTTAGCGAGCCATAACTTTTGCATACGAACTTTGTTTCCTACAAACGAGATATCAACGAAAACGTCTAATTTTTCTCCATGCCATGGAACTGATTGCAACTAATTCTGAGAAGATATTAGATCGGTGTTTCTTGGTAAGGATCCTATGGATCACTCAATCACCATGAAAATTTGAGGGTCTCTAATTCATGTGGAGACAGAAATAATTTGAAAATTTGAGCTTTTTCTATCGGTGTAAACAGAAGATCTGGAAGGCCCTAATTTGAGCCTAAGAACCAAATAATTGATATAAAAACCAAATTACACATTGTCAAGACTTATAAAAATCATGATTGTGTTCCTCATCACCTACAAAATCTTCCCACATTAGTAGATCAATAAAATTTTAACATATAAATTCCTTTGAGGGTTTCATACCCATTGTCTGTTACATTCCTTCAACACAGATCTACTAGAAACATGCTAAATTCACTGAAACAAAAGCAAATTATTTATTCCCATCATCATACCTTCTTTATTCATCATTGAATCTGTTATCCAAAATGAGCCCCTTCTTATTTTGGCTAACTTGCCTTCTTTCTCTCCTTCCTTGTGCTTTAACTTCAATTTTTACACATTTCAAGCACTCAAAGGATTCTGGAAATGGCTTCATCAGATAGAGAATTTTCTCACCTTTCCAGAAAGGTAAAATTTTCCTCCTAACTCCTTGTAATTTTTGAGTTATGGCTTGGCGGATTTTTTTGGGAATTTTTCCCAAGACAGGCCCGCATCCAATGAAATGGCGCCATGTGGCAGAGGAGGTCGGGCCGGCGGAGCGAAGTTGGAAAATTTGCCAAGAAGGTTGGCGGAGGCGCAAAGGAAAAAATCAGCCCACGGGCCCACGGAAGGAATGGAGAAAATTTTGTTAAGGCCCCACCGAGCAATCACATAGCGCCACGTGTCCAGTCACCGGTAGAGATCGGGGCGTTGGGAGAAGTTTTGGTTTTTTGCCCAAAACCCAAAAGGTGCAAAGGTAAACATTAAGGCCGCATCCCCGCCGAGCTATGAAGGTGTCACGTGTCCACAACAGAGCAAAGCTCGGGCCGGCGGGGAATTGTTGGAAAATTTTCCCTCGGTGGGTGAAGAGGGAAAAATGTGTTTTGAAGCCCACGGCTGAACCAAAAGATGACACGTGTCATCGGGAGAGAGCGGGGCGCGGGAAAATTTTGGGAATTTTTCCTAATGTAAAATCAAAAGGAGAAAAGCAAAATTTGAGCCCAGGATTCCATCAGTGAATTGAGAAGCACCACGTGGCAGTGGAGTGGCGGGGTGTAGAGAATTTTGAGGAAATTTTTCCAAATTCAAAAAAGGGGAAAATTTTCAAGTTTCGGCCCGCCGACCTGATTTTTGTCCCAAAATTGCTAGTTTCGCCCTAATCTTCAGAGGGGCATAACTTTTGATCCCGAGCTTGGATTTTCACGTTCTTTATATCATTAGAAAGCTTGTGAAATCCTCTACATGATGGAGGGTTAAATTTTGATTTTTGATGGAGATTTGTGAGATAAAAATGGAAAAACGTCTCTGGCATGTAAAAACACAGAAAATGACTCCAACCACCAAAATTAATGAAGTATGGGCCTCTGTTTTGCTCTGTAAAGCAATGTACTTTAAAGTATGGGATTTTTCATGGAAACCCATCATTTTTAGGCCAATTAGATGAATATTGTCGATGGTTGAAGTTCCAAATCAATTTGCCCACTTTTTTACTTTCTTTCTTTCTGCTCGAGTGTTAAAAGCCAGTTTTGGCTCATTTGTAAAAGGTTGTTCATCATTCTTCTTTGCCTCTCCCTTCTTTTCTTCCCTAGGGTCAAAAATGGAGTTTGAACCTCCTCCCCTGCTCTGTAATGGAATTTTTGCCTCTTACCCATGAAATGATGTTTTGTGCAAACTTAGAGCAATAAAAATGTGTTTTGTGATGCATTTGTCCATCCTTGCTCATTTTTGCTTGTTTTCTTCTTGCCTCTCTTCATTGCAGGTATTTGTGCATGTTTGGATGTTCATTGCAGGTTTTAGAGCTGTGTTCATGGAGTTTTGGAACATTTTTTGTGTGAAATCCATCCTTGGTTTTGTGATGCACTTGTCCATCCTTTCCATTGCTCACCTCTTCTTGTTCCATGGTAGTTTTGATAGATGTTCAACATTTTCCTTCTCTGGTGTATCACTATTTTAGTGTAGGCTCTATTTTTCCTTGTTCTCTTTCTCTCCTGTCTCCTTGGAAGTTATATTAGGATTAGATTAGCTTGTCTACACTGGAATATCTTGTGGCAGGTAGTTTAGGAAGAGGAACCAACCTTCTCTGGAGAGCTTTCCCCATTTACAAAGGTCCCACACTTTGGGAAAGCTCAATGTTGTGCATTCACACCAAATGACATTGCCTTAGAAAAGTAGATCCATGGGTCATTTGGGGGTGGTGAAGATTTGCACTAATGAGAATCCTCTATTACAAGCTTTCCCCTTGAATTCCTTCCTCTATTCATGATTGTTTACCTATTCTAATCCCTTAAGAAGCTCAACTAGTTCCTAGTTTGACTGAATCTACCCTAGGAAAGCTTAACCATGCTTCTAAACATAGCAAATTTGGATGATCTTCATCTAAAACACCTCACAACTCATTACAAACCTTTTTTTATGGTCTTCATGACCTTATCTACCTCATGAAAACTCATTTCTACCTATTCAACCACTCCTACTTGTCAAACTTGACAATTTACCACTTATTACAATGATTTTCACCTTCACTATTACAATGCACATTCAAATTTGAATTTTACCTTCAAGAAAATGGAGGGAAAACTTTGACACTCCTAGTACTTGCTCCATGCCTTTCAAAGGATTGTTCTAACTTTATTGTACTCTCCAAGCTACCATGATGATGCTTCGCATCAATAATCCTTAATTCTAAGCTGCATATCCTTTTTTCAATATCTAGTTGGTGATGGAAGAGAAATTCTTCCTTCTCTCTATCCCACTTTCTCTACAACTTGTTAACATAATTCTCAAATTGTGTTACCCAATAATCCAACAAGGTGGTTTGAGTTGCCATATCCCTACAAGTTGGTTTGGGAGGTTCTCTGAAAATTCCTTGATCACAACTTGTGGCTACTAGGTTGAGTGGTGGCAATGGTGGATACGCAGGCTCTAAGACTTCATGAAATTTTTCTTGGGCAACTATAGGACTGTCCACTTCTATTATCCCAATAGGTTTATGAACAAGTTCTGGCTCAAGGTCTTGGACAATATTCTCAATTGTATCCTCAATATCTTATGGAAATTCATCCATAGTGTCCATTACATCAGTTTGTGGTTCAGGTATTGAGTGTTCTAGTGCTTCCTCGGTCTATTTTGTATTATCTGTGGTCACATTGGCTATATTTTCAACTTCCTCTATAGATAATTTTCCTTCATGTTGCATGTGGGTTTCCCCAATATGAATGACCTCTGTTTGAACTCCAATTGGTTCATTAGGTCTCTCCTAAGCAAGTTCTTAACCTAACTCCTCCTTTTTCTCTTCCAACTTCTTAGTGGCATCCTCCATGTCTATGTCTTCATGTTTGTCATGGACATGTGTTTGTGTAGGTATAGTACGTTGTGTAGGAGTAGGGGTTTATGAGGGAATACATGTTTCTACAGGAATAGATGTAAAGTAGATTATAGTTTCAAAGTGGAGGATGTGTGGAAGACCCAACTAAGCTTCTCCTCTTTTTCTTCCCCTTCTGCAACAAATCATTAATATGTTTTTACCTAAAAACTCTCCTCGCCATCAGTAGGATGTTCCATCGCCAATGCATGTTTCACAACTAAGGTGACAAGACAATGGTGAGACAATGCGAGACAACCTACCCCTTTGAGATTCCCTACTCATTTTCTTTAGGATTTCATGTAGGAAGTTAGGTACATTGACATGTTTGCCATTTTTCAAATGATTGAGCAATTTAAAATGCACAATGTTTAACCATGAGTACCTACCCTCACAGGTGAAGTACTTTATAACATAGTTGGAAACATCAACCCTAGAAGGATTTTAAAGAAGTGTGTAAGATACCTTATCTCATCATATGATGAAGTTGTCATCTCGGGACTCCAAAATCTGCATGAGATTCATCTAGATTTGCCTTTGCAGGATAAAACTCTCCTTTTTTGGGAGTCCAGTTACCTCAACCTAGAATTCCATCATCTACCTTGATTGTTAAACCCTTCACTGTGGCCTTTCCATCCTTGAAGGTGGAGGCAAAATCTATTACCATTGACTCGTTAAATCCTTGAAATTTATTGATATAATCCATCCAACCACCGTCATGGAAATACTGTAGAATATGTGGTTGATTATGGAGCTATGTATGATCTATAGGCTTGTTCCTAATTAGGTCGCCACCCATTTCTGAATTCTGCAACTTATTTAGCTCTAAGAGACAAGAAATTTTTACAGTTTGAATTGATTTTGTAAAAAATCAAATGAGTGCAAATATCTCAAGTACTTGGTTTTTTTGAAGTTTGTAGCCGACTTACACGCACTCAAAAGGGCATGTATTTATTAGATTTGAAGGATGCACACATGTGAGGTGACGTGGGAGAAAAATCACATTTATGGAAGGTGGTGTCAAATTATGGAAAATAAATTTATTAAGGACATGGCACAAATATTAATTAATTATAATTATTCTATCACTACTCTAATAAAGTAGATCAAGTGCACTTATCTCAAGAAGTACGTTTGATGATTGTGACACGTGCTTGTTTGAATTCGCACCTTCGGATGCATGTAGAGTCATCATGATGCTGCATGTTGAGATGCTATGTTGTTGCAAGCACTGCATATAGTGTTGTAAGTGCATGTTAGAGGTCCCTTAGTAGAATCAATTGATTCGAAGAGGGAAGACTAAATCTTTCTAGTGCTAATCTTCTTCATAAGTGCTTTGCAGGCACCATTTGATCCTTATTTGTCTTCATGTAATCATGATTTTAACCAATAGGAAAGAAAAATAAAGCTTTGATGCATGTTGTTGCAAGTGGAAATTTTAGTCTTTGCATCATCTCCTTTTGTTAGAGATTATGCACTCCTTGGAATAGATACACCAAAACCTGCAAAACAAAAATTCTAAAAAAAAACATGTTAGTTGAGTGGTGATGATCACCAAGAAGGCTGATCACACCACTTTTATTCTTCCTTGGAGTATCCAACAAGCTGAATATACCAAGGCCATTGAACATCTCATTCCTTAGCAACTTCAAAAGATGAACCAATAGGTTCAACTTCTTGATCTTAACTTTGTTGTTCTCATCTCCATCTTGTTTTGACTTCCTCTAAATTGTTGCATGAAAGTATTCCTATCAACTGGCTTTTTATACAACTTCAATATATTCCCATTCACCAATAGTTTGAATCTCACAGGATCTATGGTGGTGAGTTTTACATCCCCATTGGGAAATATTTTCTCAATCTCATATGGGCCTAACCACCTTGTTTTGAGTTTTCCCATGTGGTCCTTAGTACTTGGAGTCAAATAAGAGAGCCCAATCACCTTCTTGGAATTGTCTTGTTTTGATGAACTAGTCATGCCATTTGATCCTTTGCTTTTGTACCACCTTTGTATTATGAACAACTTACCTCCTCATTTCATCCAACTCATTGAGTTGGAGAATCCTTTGTCTCTGAGATTCAGACAAATCTATGCCTAATTCAAGTGTTGTCCTTAATGTCTTATGCTCAAATTCAATAGGGAGAACAACAATCTTACCATATAAAAGATTGAATGGTGTAAAGCCTATTGTTGTCTTCCAAGTTGTATTGAATTCCCAAACTACTTTTGGAAGTCTTTTTGACCAATCCCTTCTATGGAGTGCAATGGTTTTGGTCAAGATGGCTTCTATTTCCTATTTGTTACCTCAACTTGGCCATTGGATTGGGGGTGATAAGGTGTAGATTTCATGTGCCTGATTTCATATTCCTTAGCTAAATCAGAGATGACTTCAACAGTGAAGTGTGTACCTTGATCTATAACAATTTCTCTTGGCACACCATATCTTGTGAAGATATGGTCATATAAGAATTTAAATTTTCACTCTTTTGATTTGGTAATGCTTTCACCTTCTGTCCATTTAGTGAGGTATTAATGCACACCAAAATGTACTCTTCTTTGAGATTTTGGATCTATTGGGCCAATGAAGTCTAATCCCCATTTGTCAAATGGATGCAACACCAGCTGAGGCTACAATGACATCTCATTTGTCTTAGTAGGCCTACCCATTCTTTGGCATTTTTCACACCTTCTGGCATATAATGCTACATCCTTGTGTAATGTAGGCCAGTAATACCCTGTTGTCAATACTTTTTGTGTTGTTCTTTTTGTAGAAAAATGTCCTCCACATGGTTCACTATGGCAGGCTTTGAGGACATCATATATTTCCTCATCATCTATGCATCTCCTCATAACATTATCCCCTGTGTGGAATAGGAAACCAACTATCCAAGAAAAATTCACACTTTTCTCAACAATATATTTCTTTTTAGAGTATAGATAGTGTGGAGGTGTCTTACCTGAGACCAAATAATTAGCTATATCAACATACCATGGTGTTTTAGTTGAGATGGAAAACAAGTGTTCATCTGGGAAAGAGTCATCCACTACTTTCTCTTCAATATTATTCTCCATTCTTGAGAGAAAGTCAACAACAACATTGTCTTTACCAGGCTTATCCACAATGGTAACATCAAATTCTTGTAGGAGCAACAACCATCTGATTATTTTGTTTACTTACAATTGGTTTGTTGATAAGATATTTAATGGCAACATGGTCAGTGTGGATAATACTTGGATAACCTATGATATAGTGTCTAAACTTGTTAATGGCATACAACCGCCAAAAACTCCTTCTTCGTGATTGTATAGTTGAGCTCAACATGTTGCAGGTTCTTATTGACATAATAGATTGCATAATTAAGAATCCCATCCTTTATGTCCTAGAACAACTCCAATGGCGTGGTCTGAGGCATCAGTGTGTATGTGAAATGGAAAACTCCAATCTGGTCCTCTTAACACAGGTGCAAAAGTTAACATTTGTTTCAAAGTCTGGAATGCAGCTTCACATTTCTCAGTCCACACAAAGGCAACATATTTTCCCAATAAGACAAACAATGGTGTTGCAATTCTACTAAAATCTTGAATGAATCTTTGGTAATACCCAACATGACCTAAGAAACTCCTTACATCCTTTTTTTTTTTAGGTGTTGGAAAATTTATAATCACAAATATTTTTGATGGATCTACTTGAATTCTAGTAGATGATAGATAGTGTCCCAACACTATTCCTTCATAAACATCATCATGTAGCATTTTTCATTGCTTAAGGACAGGTTATGCTCCTTGCATATCTTGAGAATTTTTCTAGGTTCTTCATTGCTTCATCAAAAGTACTTGCCATGGACTGTAAAATCATCCATATATACCTCCATGCAATCATTGGTTAGATATGAGAAGATGCTAAGAACTGCTCTCTAAAATGTGGTAGGTGCATTGCACAAACCAAAGGGAAGAACAAAGTATGCAAACGTTCCCCATGGGCATGTGAATGTGGTCTTTCTCTGATCCTCTGGTGTAATTTGAATTTGGTTATAGCCACTATAGCCATCCAGAAAAGAAAAATACTTCTTTCCAACAAGAGTGTGAGTACTTGATCAATGAAAGGAAGTGGAAAATGATCCTTCTTTGTTGTTGCATTCAACTCCCTATAGTCCATGAAGATTCTCCATTTTCATTATTTTTAGGTATAATAACAAGGGGTGACACCCATTGACTATCTTGAAATTGGATATATGAATCCAACATCCAATAATTTCTTTAATTCTTCTTTCACTATATCCCTTACTATTGGGTTCATTCTCCTTTGTGGTTGTCTTATTGGCTTGCAATTGTCTTTGATGTATATCTTATGAGTACATAGTTTAGGATGGATCCCATGCATGTCTCCATAGTCCCATACAAATTTCATCTTATGATTTTTAAGAAGAGAAACTAATAGTTGCTCTTGCTGCATGCTCAACATTTTGTTCACATTAAGTGGATTTCTCGGTGTGCAATTTCCACTTGCTTAGAAAGATCAGTCATGGAGCATATATTGCTACTTATAAAATTCAATATACAATCATGTGGAAGAAGTTGGTGTAGGATGTAGTTCTTACCTAGAACATTCATAGTACTCTTGTTGTGGTAAGATTTGATTCTCAGGACAACTTATGCATCACAATTTTCCATCTTCTTCTTCATTCTTACCATAATTATTTGTAGGATGTTAGAAAGAACAACATCCTCTTCTTGTCCCTCAATTATGCATGACTTCTCCAACATCATGAGCTGTTGAACTGAGCTTGATCTTCTTCTGGTTCTTCTACCCAAATGGTTTGGTCTTCTTCATTGAATGGTTGTGCAGAGGGGTAAAGCATAAGATTTTTAGTGCCACTTCCATTAGAGATGATCATATTACCATATCTCGCATCCTATGAATGCATCAGTAGTTGTTAACCATGGTCTTCCTAGGATGATAAGATATCCTCCCAAACTTGCTTTTGGTGAAGAACAATAAAAAATCAAGGGTATTCCCAAGAGTCTACCACTACTACTACATCCTCCAAGACTCCTTCAAGATTAACTGTTGATCTTCTTCGTAAGCTGCAAGACTGTGGTTGTTGGTCTTAGCCCCTCTAATTTCAAATCATCCATGATTTTTTTTTCATTACATTTATTTTTTCCCCCAAGTCAATCAGAGTGTTTTTAATTATTGTGCCATTGATTGTAACATTTACTAAAGGGCTTCCGGATCTATGTATTTGGGAAGAACTGAGTTCCCAAGCATAATATCAACTAATTGTCCAATGACCTACATAATAGATGGATCTTTCCTTTTTCTTCCTGGTTTCTTTATGCATAGATCTTTAACCAATTTTTTATAGATATGGGCACATCCTTGATAGCTTGAATCAATGGAATTTTGACACAAATGTCTTTTAACTAGTTGAAAAATCAGAATCAGATTTTGATTTGAGGTCAGTCTTATTTTCTTGTAACCTTTCAAGAAATGGTGGCTCATTACCCTACATTTTACCTTATTGGAAATTTTGCGTAGGTTGTTGTGGATCAACCTGCAACATCTTCTGGATTTGTTGTGGGTCATCATGCAACAATTATGGTTCCTCTACAATTTTAGTAATGGTAGGTCTAGCTGGTGGAGGAAGTGCTCTTCCTGAGCGAAGATGGATATTGTTGATATCAACAAAATAGGTAGGGTATTGAGTTGGTTTAGTGGAATAGGCTGGTTGAGTAACTTTATTGTTAGGATTAGGTGTTGGTTGAGTGGGTAGTTGTGTAGCTTTTGGTTGGGAGCTGCTTGGGGGTTTGGCATAGAGCTTTTTGTTATTTGCGATGATAAGGAGGTTGGGATAAGCTTGTTGGTAATTAGGAGGTGGGTTATTCCACTGTTTTCCTCCTCTCAAGGTTGTTGCCATGATTGAGGAGGTTATTTCCATTTTTGTGGTTGGCCTTGGAATTGGAGTTGAGGTTACCACTATTATTGATATTGGTTAGGATATGGGCCCATCCTTGAGGTTAGCCCAAGGTGGGGCTACATATATGAATTATTAGACCAATTTTGAAATGAATGCATAGGGTCTTGTGTCATACCTCCTTGCCTTGGTGGCCATGGTTTTCTTTGAGAAACATAGAAAACTTTCCCATCCTCTATCTCCAACATCTTGAAATTAGGTGAAGCCTCCCTTTCTTGAGAAATGTTGGCCAATTCTCTACATCTACAATCTGATTTCTTTTTCTTCTACATGCATGGTAGTACTCTGTGAGTGTTACTTTTGCATCTTCTTTCTTCTTTTTGGCATGTAGAGCATCTAAGTTGATTGGCCATATCATTGACAATCTCCTACTTCATGTTTTTGAACATGCTAACAATATCTGACTTGGATATGTCCCCCATTGTTTTGGTAGATAATCCACCTCTTGATCTTACATTTCTTACCCTCTTCATAGTAGCTCTTGAATAGTTTTTACAGCCTCACAGATTTTTTCAAAAGTAGCTTTTGAAATGTCCCCTGCTCCTATCAGATCCAGAGCATCCATGTCCTCCTCACTGAGTCCCTTTAAAAAGAGTAATTTGAGGGAGTCAGGTGGTATGTTGGTGGTGTGTCTTGACTTTTGAACATAGAACAAGAACCTTTCCAAATAGTCTTCTAATGGTTCATCCTCTTTTTGTGCCATTTTGTAGATTTCATCACCTCCTCTGTTGCTTGGTCTGCAATAGTCTTGGTACTTATTGAGGAACTTCTCCTTCATTTTTTTCCCATGTGGTAACAAAATTCCTTCCAATCCCATGAACCATCTCAAGGTTGAATCCTTGAGTGTGTAAGAAATAATTTCAACTTATGTGCATCAGTAGTATAATCATAGCTCCTGCACAGAACATCAAACTCAAAGAGAAAGGTGTCTGGATCCTCTGACATAGCTCCATGGAAATTTGGCAAGGTTGATGGAGAAATATTCTTCATACCAACAGCTACATTGCATTATTTTATGATGGGGAATTGAAGGTGGTTTCCCCATTTTGAGCATTCTAGTCTACTTCTTTTGCCATCCCTAGCTTGCTCAGGAGCATCTATAGAGCCTTCACTTGGGGATTATCTTCAAAAAGAAAACCTAGTATGAGGTTTCTTCTTCAAAATCTTCAAAAGGTAAATGAAGAGATTTTGCTACTTGTGGATTAGGTAAAAATATACCATGGGCATCCCTTGGATGGTGCATGCATCAACTACTCAACTCATTCAATGGTAATTAGTAGGGGGTTTAGTTTGAGGTGAATTCCTAAAACCTAGATTGCTTCTAAGAAATGAAAACCCTCTTCAACAAACTCATAACTTGGAAGTATCCCTGAAAATGACACCAAAAATGGTGGTGCAAATTAACTCACAACAATTAGTATGTTGTTTATTAATCCATAATCATTTAATTATCAGACCTAGGGATGTAAAATTTCAATATTCTAGTGTTGTATGCACAATTACAGATGTTGGGAGGTATAAGGAAAATTGTTGTCACTATAATTAGGAAATACAATGCTGGAAATGAACTAGTTTATAACTGGAAATGAATACTATGGCTATCATCAAAGCATGTAAAAGACATATCATAAATAAAGATAAGCTACTAAAAATCTAATCTAATCATGCAAGAAACTATAACAACAAACAAAAGGAGAGGGTTAGCAGACCACAAGTGGGCCCTTCCTTGGGTGTTAATCCCTCCTAAGGCCCATGTCTACAAAAATTTAGTAGAACTCATATTTTATTCAATAACATGAAGATTACAAATGGAACATACAACAAAATATCTACCTATGGATCGATCCCTTTTCTATAGCCTTAGCATTCTTTTTATATTCTTCACTCAAAAGAGACGTGAAGAGACTACCTCATTACTAACAATTACAATTTGATTAAGTAAAAGATTACAACCAAGCAATCTAGAGATTCTCATATGCATGTAAAAAATTGTTAGAAGGTTTCCTCATACAATGACATAACTCAACTAACTGATCACTCTAAACAACCAATTATCAAATTAAATCAACTAGTTCCTTGTTGGAGTTATAGAGCATAATCAGGTGATGGCATTGAATCTTCTTTGTGTTCTCATAACTGCTCTTTTAGCAACACGTGCAAACTTAGGTGAAGTGTCCATGTTGCTCAAGGTTTTTATAGAATTATGGTCTTGCATATGTGTGACTTCCCTTGGTTACAGGTGCTTTTGCTGTGGATGAGTCCCGATTATTTGCATGTCGCTTTCATGAATGAGTCCCTTTACATTGTGAATGAGTTTCTTTGGCTGCATGTTAGTGGATACACATAACAACTCTTTGGCAATCAAGGCTAACATTTATTCAAAGCACTATTTAATCATCACATTGTATTCAAAAGAATAAATGCATCCATAATCCACAAAATAAAGTAAACTTAGTAATAATTATATTAATTAATATAAGTGCCATAAGATTTTGACCATGTGACAAATAGGGCGAAAAAGTATGGGAATATTTTGCAAGTGCTTCATTTTTTATTTTGGAAGTATAGAACAATAAGGAAAAGACCATTAGATTTGTAAAAATAATTGGTGGTTTCGTACTTATTGACGGTTATGTATAAATTTTTTTAGTGTTTTGTACGTTTTGTGTCTACATGTGAGCCATTAAAACGTGTCTTCTTGTGAAATCCTAGGTCTTACTAATGTGCGACACCCTCAATTTGACCTAAAATGAATTCAAATCCTAACCATAGATAAAACCCTTACAAAAAGGTTAGTTTTTGGGTTAAAGTGGAATCCGTACACTATTTACATTGGCACTGCTATGAAGAGGGCTTAAATTACATGTAGTTTTCCACCTAGAGATGTAATATCTATATTGGTGTAACTATTTTTGGTAACTTGTTCACTTGATAATGCTTTGTAGTGGCTTGCTTACTTGTGCTTGACTTGGATTCATAGATCTTTAGCTTGGGAATCTTGACTTTATAACTTGGTTGGTAGTGCCTCAAACATATGTGGGCGTTGCTCTAATATGTGTTGTTTCTTTACGGGAATTTAGGAAATGTTGTATGCCTTTTCGGTGATTCGACCTTGAGAGTCTTAGGTGGATTCCAAGTGAGTAAATGAGTGAATTTGACTTATGTATATAGGCTATTTTAGGTTTTATTTTGTATTTAGGCTAACCTATAGAAAAAGTACCAACCCAAAAAAATATATTAAATTGAGAAAATGACTATCACACGACTTGGGATAAAACGGTGAGTTTTGGACCATATCATTGGATGATTTGGTCATTGTGTATGGGTAGGGAATGAGGTGTTGGAATGTTCTAGGCATAAGAATTGGAGGTGATAGATTGTTGTGGACTAATATAAGTAAATTATTTGGGAAACTAAATAATGCAAATGAAAAGAGAAAGTCATGAAATATGGTTTATGATAAGCAATTGAGCTCGAAATATGCACACATGTCATGATTTTAGGGATAAACCAATATTGATATAATGAAGTGGTAAATTATCAAATTTAGTCATTTACATTTGCCAACTCTTTAAGCTATGAAATGAAATTTTCTTGCTTAAAGGAAAAGATCCTTGAGTTTGTAGACACATTGTTTTCGCTCGAGGTATTTCATTTGTTTGACTATTGACATGATCTCCATAGTGAAATTACAATACAAAGTGTATTCAATGTCCATAAAAAGAATTAAAATTTAACTCAATTTTGAAAATATATTTGAAACTTGTAAATTGAAATTGTAACTTGCAAATTTGAAAAGTGAACAAAACAAGGAAGGAGTATACATGTTTTTCTTGTCGAAAGAGACTCTCATTGATGAAGTGATTAGAGAGATGGATTAGAATTGAGCCATTATAAAATTGGGGCGATCAATCCCTAATTTGTTGATAGAAATGTCAAATCCAAAATATAATTGGGTTTCACTTGACCCAAAACCAAAAAAGGGTGTCACAAGGATTTCTAGTTACCCACAATAACCTTCCAAAAAGAGAAAGGGGGTCATATGAGGTCTATCCATCCCAAAAACATCCCAAAAAGAGTAAGAAGTGTCGTAGGGCTTTATAGTCACCCAAAAAAATCTGCCCATTGAACCACACCGCTACAAACAAATATGGGTCCTAAATGTGAAAAATAGTGCAAAGTTAAAAAGGAATGGAGTATGTTTATGCCCCCAATGTGTGAGGTCCCAATATATCAAGTATACAATGTTGAATATAGGAGGATGCCCATGCCCTCATACCATTTATTGTAAAAGGTGCTCAAGATATGTAAAGTTGAAAGAGAATAAATTACTCATGCCCCCACATTGTATACCAAAATGTAGTAAGATCTACTTTGGAGTGTGTTAATTGTCTCTAAACTTGTATTAGAAACCTATTAAAATTTGTTTCTAGAAAATTTTACAACTGCTACTAAAAAAATATCCAACATGGATAAGAACATGTGACCGTTTCGTCCCATTTTGAATCATTTTGTCCCCGTGTCAATTTTAATGTTGATGTGTATCTATTCTTGTTATTTTGTATTTGTAACTTATTATGTATGTTGAATTACATATATATTTATGTGATAACCCTACCAAATGCCACCTCTTTTGAGTTGAGTGAGATGTGCGATAGATTGTTTGGCTCAAAATAAGTGAAGTGTGTCTATGTCGGATGTAGCATGTAGTTAACATTTTATCACAATGAATGATGTTATGGGTGGCCACAATAGAGATCATGTTATTGTAGGAGAGTGTATGGGAGAAACCATAACTGGAAGAGAAAACAATAAGTATACTAACAAACAAACATTTAACTATATAAGTGGACAAGTATACAAGCATAGAAGCATACACATATAACAAACAATGTCACAAAAAAATAGAAAAGAATAAAATTTGCGTACACGGGACATAAAAGTATTACACACAAAAATAAGCACGAGAAAAGGAAACAAAGGCCACAAAAAAGGGACACCAAAGTGTCAAACACACTTATCGAAATTGTCATAAGTTACATACATGAAAGAAAGTGGATACAATAGTATACAAAAGCCCCGAAGCTTATAGATCAAGAGATACTAGTTCTACATAAGGCACATGTGTTGGCTATATTAGTTCGAATAAATAACATAGAACACAATATACAAAATAAGCATAATGAGGATGTAAATAATAAAACAAAAACACCTAAGAAGATGAGAAGATGCCCCCATATTAGCAAAGCCATTGGGAAAAGGACTAGACAACACCTATCATCGTCCAGAGTCATGTGTATGTCATGCATCATGTGCAAATACCTCATGAAAAATATGTGTAAAGAGTATATTGAAAAGGATATCTATCAAACCTCATGAGAAACAATGTATGTAAAGTAAAGAGCTAGAAAATCAAGTCATTTACAGGTCTTACTTTATTATTTTAATAATATTCGAATGATTTTTTGCTTATTAGATTATTTAAATGTTTTTTGCATTTTTGAATACTTGTATTTGTAAAAATATAGTACTACCTTATGTTACTATCAAGAGGGTTTAGACAAAAACATGTAAGTGTGAGAGGATGTATTGTGTCATGTCATAGTTGTAAGTTATGCTTAGGAGATTTGTTATTTGTAATAGGATACCCGAGAGAAAGTATGTGAGGGTATATCCTTTAGATGTAACATGAATAGGTGCAACATGCATGGATGTGGGAACTAGTTTTTTTCTTACAAAGGGATTGGGCAAAGGAGTCCCATATGGGATACTCTTAATCGTAACAACTTAATTGTCATGAATATATTTAACACATTGATGTAGCACAAAAGGGATAGCCTTGAGCTAATGAAGCCAAATGCATCATAAAAGCTTGTCATATGAGCCAAGAGAAGCAATAACTCAATAGGTGTAGCCATAGTAGTAGATCCCACTAGAAGAGGAAGAATGATGTGCCCAAAAATATTTTAGTATTGAATTTCATATGTTAGTAAAACCTAAAGATGTAAATAATTTGAAAGTGCACGTATTGTGTTTAAAATTTCTATCAACCAAGACACTATGGATAGGAATTAGACCAACAAAGTCTCGAACGTAAATCACGAGAGAAACAACATCATCAATAATATCAACATCATCAAATGTAATAGTAGGCATAAGAGGTATAACATAGGTAATTATACCAATCATAGAATAAAATCGTTGATCATATGTATCAAGAGGAGGCCGAGCCCTATAAGCATGATGAAATTCCAAAGTAATCTTAGATTCAACATTGTCATGATTAGGAAATGGATCATTGATTATATTAAGATTAGAATCATCATTGATAGGGGGTTTATATTTTTAGGAGGAGAATCAAATTCAATTCGCATCAACATAGACGAGGTCTTATATGACATGACAAATATTGAGTAATTTACTAGTACGAGTTTCCAATACATTTATGAAATTCACAATAGGTGTTAGAGTTAAAAAATACTATGAGGTTGTACATGCTCAAATTTGTAACTTATCCTTTGGAAATGAAAAGTTTGAATTCATTCATATGTCAAGACAAATGTTCACATTCTAATCCCAATCAGTATCCCTCACTCTCTCTCTCCCTCTTGACTTTCTCATCTTTGCACAATTATTTTTCACTCATCCAAAGAATATTAATTAACTAAAGCAATAATTCAACCATAGGCATCATTCCCAAACTTTAGCTTTTACAGATCACTATTTGGTTGGGTAAAACTAGATAGTTTTTTCCCATAGTGGACTACAATTCTGGCCAACTTGTACAATCCTGGACCCTTCCTGATCTAAAAATGGATCTAGAAGTTCCCAATTTATGTATTTCTCTATCTTAATATGTAATATTATCACTCACCATGTAAAATGTGAAGTAAAAATGGTTGAGTCGGTATGAAGGTGATTTGGATAGCTTCTAATGATAAGGCTAGAAAGTTTTGTTTCATGAAGGAATTTTTGTGGCGATTACAAAACCTCACGAGAGGTTTTCATGACAGATTTTGTCCTAATGCTATGAATAATCTATAGACTAATTGTTGCAAATATTTTCTCTCCTCCTTGATTTCACTTTTTTGTGAATTTCCTATTTCATTCCCTTTTAAATTTTAATGTTATTTCTAATTAACATACATAAAAATGATGAAATAATGCAACATGAGGCTATTCGATTTAATTAACTTCCAACATTAATTGCCCAAATTAGAATAATTTTTATAAAGTGACTATTGATCTAGAAACTATCAAAACACAAAGGAGAGATTGCACTTAGTTGATTTTGTATGGATCTAGGAAGTTCTGAGTGATCTAAGTATATGAATAGGTTGATTTGGTTCATTATTGAAATTGGTACATAAAAATTCACCTGGTCAACACTTGTAAAGCTAGGTCCAAAACATCTGTATGGTCCCGACCCTTCTGTATGGTCTTGGACCTACTTAGATTTTGTCTTTGTAACTTCATGTGTTCCTTTCTTCTGGAAGTAATTGTCACCGTGTGTGTGTCTTCTTAAATCTCCTTGAAATGATTCTATAGCTTTGAGAAAATTCTCAAAAACTCATAATGCAAGATGAAGTTCTGCATAAAAAAATTTAGGTGGGTCGTGGGAACCCCTGTGCATTGCTGATGTCGCCACTACTTTGAAGAGGGCTCAAACCACATGTCATTCTCTCAGCAAGTGATATCTACCATAGTGTAATCAGAATTTGATAAAATATACTTTAACAATACCTTGTTTGAGTTTCACACTTTATCAAATGCTTGGGAAGGATCACCTTTCTTGCTTTTAGAGAGAGATGGAGACTCTTGGAATTGGTAGGTGACTTCAAACCTATAGAGAATATTGCCCTAATGGATGTGCATGAGTTATTTCATAGTTTTGGGAGCTTAGAGTGCCTTTTGTGCTTGTTTTTACACTAAGAGCTCTTAAAAGTGTCTGGACCCTAAATGAGGAGTAATTGACTTGCTTATATAGGCTTATGATGGCTATCGTGCCATAAAAGGCCAACCAAGAAGATGATGCAATTAATTTTTTTAGTGAAGAATGTGTCAGTTCAAAACCATACATTAGGGTCGACTGGTAGATTTTGACAAACCGACCAAAGCCGATTTTTCGACTCGGGAGGAAAAATTTAACTTTTACCTCATGGAGTTGGGGATAGATGTTTCTAAGTATTTTTGTGCAATTAAACCTCAAAAAATGATAATATAAAGTCATGCAAAGATAAATAAGTGACCGAAGAGCTACTAGGGTGTGTTAAGAAAGAGTGGGGAGGGTGTATTTGTGTATGCAATCGTGCAATGTCAATACCAAAAATGTCAAAGGATAGATTGCTAAATTTGAGTGTCCATATTTCCCCCCTTTAAGTATGAAATGAAAATTGCATGCTTAAAGGAAAATATACCTAAGTGTGTAGAAACACTTTGTATTTTTTTGTAATAACTTTGTTTTACAGTGTCTCATTGTGTTGGTGTTAGCACACTCCAAAATGAAATCTAACATAAAGTGTAGTCAATGCCCAAGATAGGAAACTAAACTTTAACTCAAAATATGTAATGAAATTACTATAAAGAAATGTGCAACAAGAAATTCCAAAAGAGATGTAAAACATGGAAGGAATACACATGTTTTTCTTGCAGAGGGAATGTGTTCTTGTTCTTGTGCTTTGGAGATTTTGAACTTTATTTAACTATGATGAAGAATTGGGGGTGATCAATCCCTAATTGTGTTGAGGATAGGTTGATGTGCTAGGTGTACCAACCCAAAAATGAATTCAAAGAAAATAACCAAAAAGAGGAGCCAAAACACCCCTACCAAGGAGGAAGACCGTGTATCAAAGCCATTCAACAACTTTGATATCTTCCCCTTAATTGCAAAGAGGATAGGAAATCCTACCCATAAAGAACTTAGTTGCCTCACTACCTTCCATAACCCCATGGACCATACCACTATAGATGGATATAAGCCCAATTTTTTAACTTGAGACACACAATAGAAAAGAGAAATAAGTGCCCCTATACTCTTCCCATGTGCCGTATTGTTGAGTAGAAACTGAATAAGACTGATTGCATGCCAAAATATGAGTGGAGAAAGGATATTCATGCCCCCAATGTGTCCAAAACCGGAAGTGAATTAAGTTTTTTGAAGAAGGAGATAATGAAACACTTCATGCCCCTTGAAACTATTCTAAACTAAGTAAATATGAATATGAAACCAAATAAAAATGCTATAATACTGATGATAAATCTGAAAATTTCAACAAATATGGATAATGTTCCCTTAGGAAAAACCATATGGTAGGGTCAAAAATCGTCCATATGGTCCTGAACAAGCAGTGTTTTTTTACCATATGTAGACTTTGATAAATTTTTGTGCTCGATTATGCTTCGAGGAAATTTTCCTACCCTTGCATATGTCCGTGATTAGAAATATGCATGTGTCTATTGGAAATGTAGAATAAAACCCCGATGTTTTCCCCCTCTTTTGAGGCATGTGCGATGAAGAATTTGAGTGAGTGACTCAAACAAAGAGATGGGCACCCATAATTGAGTGTATGAGAATAAGATTCTCCCTTTGAAATGACTGATGTGGTGCCACCAAGAAGAAATTACCCTACAAAAGGGGATGTGCACGGTAGAAACCATAACACAAAACAATAACAACAAAAACAAGAGGCATGATAACATGAATAGTGTTAAAGGAATGTAATAGTAGTAACATCAATATAAGACAATGTGTTAGTATAAAACCAATGCATATAATGTAGAAATAAATTCCAAACATGTCAAGAAATGTCACATAAAAAGGCAAAAATACATATAAACATGGGACACCCATGGTGTCGCAACACAATTAAGGTCCATGGGCCTATAAATAAGAGATACATAACCATATACAAGGCATTACGCCACAAACATGGGAAACCCATGGTCTTGCAAGACAATCAAGGCCCTTATGCCACAATCATAGTAGAAATCAAGCATACATATACAACTAGCAATCATGGATGAAAAACAATCATAACAAGATGTGATGTAAAACATATGATATATGATATGAAAGAGCTAAAATAAATGTAAGCACTACACACGACACATGTGTTAGTCTTGTTAGTCCAAAAGATAACAAATACATAAGATATATATGTAAGCGAGAATAATGAGGAAAGAAATGAACTATAAAGGACATATAACACTTAGATGTAGTATGCAAAAGGAAGATGCCCCAAAGGTTAGCAATCTAGGTAAAGGAAAGGATAACACCAATCATTATGTACCGCTTTGTATATGTCTTACATCATGCTCAATATACCACATGAACACATGTGTGTAAAGAAGAAATGTTATCTATCAAACCAAAGGAGTAAACAACATGTATAATGTAAAGTGCAAACAATGTATGTCATCAAAACAAGTATTGAGTTTTTATTTTAGCCACTATTTGAAAGTTTTTGTGTTTGAGGCCCTCAATGAGGGCATATATGAAAACATATGCTCAAGAAGAGGAAGGGTGATCTAAATGCCCCATTAAGAGGAATAGATAAAAAATGACTAAAGAATGGGAAACACGAGTGCCCCCGATGTTGTGTGTCCAAAGTGAGGTTTGGGTGTAGAATCACTCCCTCAGGTGTCAGAAATTCCTCAAGTTAAACCTATAGAATGAGTGTATCATCGAGAAACAAGTGAGTGGGGGATAGTATGAGAACTAAACCAATATAGCCTTACAAGGAGGTAAAGCAACTACCAAAGATGATGGAGGGTCAAGCATTGAATGTTTCATAGAATGTGACATAAGTGCAAGTGGAACCATGACGGTGATATGTATGCAAAATGCAAAAGACATGTGGGGAGATTTATAGGTAATAGAACACTGAGTAGAATGCAATGTGTCATAGTCATGGGGTAGACTAGAAGATGGTGAACTCCTAGAGGACCAAAAAGAAGTGGTAATGCAAGTCGTAAAGCTATAAGATCTGCACATGATAGGATGAGGTCATGAGCTATGAGAGATAATGTGCACATAAGAAGGCTTAGGTGAAGACCTAGAGGCCCTAGAGATATGTGGTGTAATATGTGTAGCTAGAGGCCCATCAAGAGACCTATAATGATGTGAATTTTGTGTGTACAACTAAGGGCCTATGATAAGACCTAGGAGGACTAGTGCTATGAGAGGTAGATGTGGGAAGTAATATGTATTATTGTAGACCTACTAGGAAGTGAGATAAAAACCACACAGAAGAGTGGGGCACATGAGGAGAGAAATCCCTAAAAGGAACACCGTAAATAGTGACAACTTGCTAATGACTAATAAACTTGATGCACTGATGAACACTAGATGAGACAACCCTAAGAGCACGTAACCAAGGGAGACCTAAATGCAAAACCCTAGTAGTAATAGATTTAGAAACCAATAATGAAGTTTGTGTAGTGATAGATCCAATGGTGATTAGTAGTGTAATGTGTCAAAAATGTGGATCAGAATAAAACACAAGATCTCTCAAAAGAAATACCAAGAAGCTCAAGTAATGGCCATGCATAAATGTTTTCGTAAGATGTGGAGTAACCAAGACACCCTGAATAGGAATTTGATGAATAAACACCGAATAGATAATGTATCAAATATAAGTATGTCATCTATGTTAGAATCATCAAAGGAAATGACCGGTGTAAAGGGGATGTGCAAAAAATAGTGCCAATCATAAGAAGGTGGTGGTGGCAGGTGGTGGTGGCATGATGTGGCTATGAACTTTCAAGGTAGATGGATCATTAACATGCTTAAGTGGGTCATTGAAAATTTTCAACTTGGAATTTTTTATTATTAGGCTTGAGAGTTTCAATAGGATCATCCCATTCAATTGCATTAGAGGTAATAAGGTCCTAAATGATGTGGAAAAAATTTGAGACAACGATATGTAGAGTGACCAATGCATCTATGATAATCACAATAGGTATAAACATCAAATCTCTTACTTTTGGGCTTATTCATATCAACCTCAAATGGTGGAGGGAGAGACACGATATTGCATTCAAGTAGTTACTTTAAAACTATACGTGAAACACAAGGTAATTGTGTAAATTGTCATCTTGTAGGTTGTAATTGGAGCTTAGAATGTTGAGCAATAACATTGATTGTGTCTTTAGAAGAAACCTTAGGGTCATGAGTTTTGCCTTTGAAAGTAGGTTTGCTTTAGAACTTGGCATTGAAATATTAGAGGTGCTAGTAACATACTTGAGTTTATTCATATGTAATAGCTTAGCTTCACGCTCTTTCAATGTATGACATAAATGGTCAAAATATTGAAACTTGTCAAATATGACTGATTCTTGTAAAGGAGGAAGCAAACTTTGAATAAAAATGTCTTGTAACTCACTATCATCTAATATATTACTCATCTTAGTAAGCAATGTGCAATAACACAAGACATAGTCACTAATATGCTCTTCATATCCTTGTTTGATTTTGGAAATTTGTGCATAAGATAACTTATCCCCAATGTTGATTGAAAATTGTGCCAAAAATTGATTTTCCAATATAGTGAAAGAACACATAGAATGTGTGGGGAGATTATATAACCATTACAATGCAAAGTCCTTAAGGCTCATAGGGAATAGATTAGTGAGCAATATATCATGAGATGCATAAATTAAACAATAACATGAAAAGATCAAAGATTTTCTTATGGATCACCTCCACCATCATAGATAGGAATCTTAGTGCACAATGGTAGGAAACAACATCATGTGCAAGTGGTTTATGCAATAATTGAGAAGAGTCCACGACATTAGAAGTAGGAGAAACACCTTATTGTAATCATAAAATTTGTGCTTGGAGAGAATGAACAAGGGACTTAAGAGTCTGTATACTAGATGAATATGTGGCGAGCCATTATGATGATAATAGGAGGTGTAGTAGCAATAATGGTTGTGAGAATAGGCATAAATACATTTTACATGTGTATACTAGATGTCCCTAAAGAAATGGGCACCATAGATGTGGTTATAGTAGATGTTGGATGAGATATATCGGTAAAAGATGCATCATTAGATTGTTGATCATGAGCAAGTTTAGCAGAAAATAGAATATTGATAATAGGTTCATTGTGATGTGGATTAGCATGGAGTTGACCACGAAAATTAGAAAATATATCTACTTGGTCTTGATCTACATTGTTGTCCTCATCATGGTCATATTAAATGAGTGTTCACTATGGTCTTTATGTCATGGAATGGAACCTCATGTGTAGGTAGATCAAAAAGATAACTAGAAGTAGGAATAGAAGAAGTCATAACACTATTATTACGCTATGAGTAAGAGGTGAAACCTCAAGAAGGTCAATATATTGATTAGAAGGATAAACACCGCGCTCATAGGGCATATGAGGAAAACACATGGAAATTAAAAAAATCAGATATGAATAACCAATGAAACCCTAAGGCCACTAGGGTTAGGGTTACGATGTTTTATTAGAGTTCGGGCTCACCAAATAATTTCTTTTTGTAAATTTCCTATTTCATTCACTTTTAAGTTTTAATGTTGTTTCCAATTAACATACGTACAAAAGATGAAATAGAGCAACGGGAGGCTATTTCGATTTAATTAACTTCTAACATTAATTACCCAAACTAGAATAATGCTTTACAAAGTGACTATTGATCTACAAATTATCAAAACACAAATGAGAGATTGTACATAATTGATTCGTGTGGATCCGAGAAGTTCGAGTGATCTAAGTAGGGACTAAGAGTGCTTTATTGCTAAAATAGGTACCTAAAACTACACTTGGTTCAAAGCATATAGCTAGGTGTAAAGCATCCGTACGGTCCTAACCCTTATGTATGGTGTTGGATCTACATGGATTCTAGATTTATGACTTTCTTTACGCCTCACCTACCCGGAAATGGATATCATTGTGTGTTGATCTTCTTTTCTCTCATTTGGAATGGATTTGTAACTTTGATCAAACCCTTAAACCTCATAGTGCAAGATGGAGTTCTTGAAAAACAAAGTTAGGTAGTTTGTGGGAAACCTTGTGCACACCGACGTCATGACTACTCCGAAGAGGGCTCAAACCGCATGTCATTCTCCTAACATGTGATATCTACCATAGTGCAATCAAAATTTGACAAAACATAATTTGACAATACCTTGCTTGAGTTTCACACTTGCTTAAATACTTGGGAAGGGTCACTTTGCTTGCTTGTGGAGAGAAGATGGAGACTCTTGGACCTAGTAGGTGACTTTAGACCTATAGAGAATACTACCCTAATGGATGTGCATGAGTTATTTCATAGTTTTTGGAGCTTGGAGTGCCTTTTGTGTTTTCTTTTACATGAGGAGCTCTTAAAAGTGTCAGGACCCTAAATGAGGTGTAATTGACTTGCTTATATAGGCTTTTGATGGTTATCATGTCATGAAAGGTTGACCAAGAGGGAACATTAGTCCATATGAAGACAATGTAATTGAAATTTTTAGTGCACAATGTGTCAGTCCAAAACCATACACTAGGGTTGAGTTATAGATTTTGACAAACCAACCAAAGCTGACATTTTTAACCCGGGAGGAAAAAGTTAACTTTGACTTCATGGAGTTGGGGATAGATGTTTCTAAGTATGTTTTGTATAATTAAACCTTAGAAAATGATGACAAAAAGCCATGCAAAGATAAACAAGTGATTAGAGATCAATTATGGTTTGTTAAAAAAGAGCGAGGAGGGTGTATTTGTGTATGCATACATGTAATGTCAAGAGTAAAAGTGCTAAGGATAGATTTCCATAATTGAGTGTTGACATGCCTATCGGGTTGTTTCACTTCCTCCTTCCTTCTTGAGAAGAGAAGATATAAATACAAGTAGAAGAACATGTCTAGAGTGGTGGTTTTGGGTGAATCCAAGTCTGAGTATAAAGAGGAAAATAGAGTATGGTTATTTGAATGCCATTGTTGTAGGGATGAGTAGTGATTAGAGTCCGAATTGGGTATGATTTTTCTCTAATAGTAGAGTTGTCCCTTGTTGAGTGTTGTAAACAAGTAAATACAAGTTAGAGAGGTCTCAATATTTCATGAAGGCCACATAGTGGCAACAAGATTGTACTTTTGAGAGAATTGCATAGTGGAAGGGGAACAATTGCTCACCCACTGGAATTTTTTTCCCAATTGGGTTTCTCCAGGATAATTGATTGTCTCCTTGTCTCTAGTTTGTTGATTTTCAACTAGTTGTGTGTTGAAGTTGCACTTTCATATTAAAACTTGAAATCTATAATAAAGAAAGGACATTCATTATCAATATTCATAGGATATGTTATAACAATCTATAATTAGTTTACGAATCAAATTAGTATAAGAGAAGGTTAGTGTTTCATAGTGTGTGGTTTGTTTAGTGACCATTATGCATATATATGCCCATTAGAAGAGCACCAAGTGTTAGTGGAAAAGGTGATTTGGTATCTTTGTAACAAGACATCTCCACAAGGAAGTGGAACAAATAAGTGAGAAGTATGGCCCATGAAGATGAGAGGAGATATGAATATGGTGAAGAAATATTCTGCAGATTGAAGGAGGACGTTTCCCACATATTTCACTCTATGGAGGATCTTGGGAAGATTATGAAGCTTGTCATGGAAAATATTGAATTTTCTATGGATATTTTTGAAGTGAGGAGTGTGAGTATTCACACCACTAGAAAGATAGTCCCATTCCAACCAAGCTCCACCTCCATTCAAACAAAGGAAAAAATTGATATTCAACCATATGAAGGTGAGGTGAATGTGGATAAACTCGATTATTGGTTAGCTCAATTAGAGGTATACTTTCATTTGCATAAAATTAGTGGAGAAAAATTTTTATTTTATGAGGTTGAAGCTATCAAGTCGTGGTATAACTTGGTTTGATAGTTATCTTAAGTCCTGGGTCAAAAAAGTTACCTGATTAAACTAAAATGGAAAGATAATAGTCTAATCTAGATGTTATAGGAGTAATAAATAACTGAAGAAATGAAACAATAAAGTATTGAAACAATACCAAAACTTACTAAGCTATAAAAATATAAAACTCTAAGCACAATGAGGGTTAGGAAAATACTTAGCTGATTTGAAGATGTCACGGGACTGTGTCACAATGGAGATCGGTTGAATAGGTGGAGGAAACCATTTCATAAGAGCCTGAGAAAATACAGATCTAAGTTATCTGGCTAGACTGGGGTGCTTGGAAAAGGGATAAAGGTGCATGGGGCACCATGGTCTAAGATCTAGGTGCCTTGGTCTATGGAAATGACCAAAGAACCTCCTTTGAGGTGTCATTGAATGTTTTCCTATGTTCAATTCCTATCGCGTGAATGTCACTGTATGATCACTACAACACTGGTAAACCTGCAATATAAGAATCATCTACAAAACCCTAAGAAAAGCATCAAAATCCTAAAAAAGAAATATGCATATGAAGGGGTCGGATTGTCCTCAGCTACCAAATTGATGGACTTATCATTAAGCGCTGCACTACATCTCAGATCCAATGTAGTTCTAGGCGTGTGCATGTGTGGAATTGTGCCCTAGGTTGCTCTTGTGTCAGTCACACTTTGTGAATAACAAATGAGACTAGATGTAGAATGTAATAAATATGTGCATGGAAACAATAGACTCCCCTCCTATAAAGTGTGATGCAGATGAACCAACCTTGTATTCCTTGTGATGGAGCTATATAGATGTAAATGGAGCTATAGATGCCTTTGATGGATGCAACCTTAGGTGGAGATAGTAGATGCTTAGTGTTTGGTCCCTTATTATGATCTCATGACTTTATATTTATATGATTTCTTCACTTGAATTTTGTAATTAACTTCGAAAAGTCTGACTACCAAAAAGATAGGATGCTCAAATGGCTAGAAAGGACCCAAAAATGAGAGTAAAGTGTAAAGAGGACATGGATGCCTATAGGGGACGAGGGCACACTGAATTTGTGTCTTGGCTAGGTGTTCCAGTCCATAAAAGGTAAAACTAAAGTGTGAAAAGATAGATTGGGCCAATAAAGGTGCAAGACCAAAAGTAACAATAGAAAGCAACGAAAGATGGCCAAAGACATGGGTTAATCAATAATTTTCATACTTAAGAACCATACGAATAGTGCGTGATTTTGTGTCTACATTACCCCCAATTAGTAAATGGGATCAATTTAAAAATGTAATCAAGAGGTAATTTTATCCTATTTTTATGAAGAGGAAAGGTCTATTGAATGGAAAGTTTTGAGGTAAAAAGAAGGTCAAAGTATGCATGTTTATACAAGCAAGTTTTGAAAGAAGTAAATTCAAATGAGAAAAGATACATTTGATTGTGATATCCTCATGAAGTACGCTGAAGGATTGTATAGTCACTTAAGGAGGCCCATTTTACTTGTTAAGCCAAAAGACATAGATGAGGCTTATTCTCAAGCCCATTATCTTGAGATGTATGAGAAAAGGGTGCATCTCTCTCTTCAAATTATTCCAATGTTTAGAAGAAAAAGGTGGGGTTGATGCCACTTCTACTATTGCTAATAAATATTTGACCAAGCATTACAAGAAATGTGATGTCGATGGTCATACCAATGAGACTTGTTGGAAGTTGCATCTAGAAATGTATCCATTTAAGAACAATTAAAAGAAAAATAAGGCCATGTCATCATTTCAAGGAGAATTGATTGAGTGCAACTCAAATGTGGATGAGAATTTGTGTTTTATGAACCTTCGTAAAAGGTATGTTTGGGTAATAACGATGCTCAAGACAAAGGTGAACCTTCTAAGATTTTTGATATTGAAGCGTAAATTAAAATAGTAAAATTTTTTCTCTTTTTGATTCTTTCTCTCAATCAAATTTGATTAGCAAAGAGATGGTAGATATTCTTGGGTTGGAAATGTATGATCATCCTAATCCTTATGATCTAGGATGGGTGAAATGAAGAATAAAGATAAGGGTTTCCAAACAATGCAAATTCAAGTTTGGAATAAATGAATATTTTATTGATGAAGTTGTTGTAAATGTTACACCTATTGACATTTTTGGTATAATTTTTAGCAACTCCTATATGTATGTTAGAGATGTTATTTTATGTAATTCCCACAATTTTACCACTCAAAATGTAACCGAAAAACTAACATTTGTTTTTGCTAATATATGATGGAACACTTAAAATAGTTTCCTAATCACAGACACATTAACACTAACACTTACCTTTACATTAAACTAATGTACCCAAGGTTTATGATAGTTAAATTTGTAAGCATCACATTTTATTAATTTAGAAGTGTTACCTTTGCAAAAGCATGGTTATAGCCATTATGTCACATAAATCCACTACGTAGATGAATTTCATTTCATTCTAGGGTTCAATCAAGTGTTAGCTTCCATGTTTTGATTCTCATCACTTCTTTCAAATCCAAAGGTCAAAATTGATTCATAACACAAGGTTAGGTTTAAGTGGATACCATTTCAACATGACCCAAAATGCACTTTATGCCCTTGTTAAGGAAGCAAAAAGTTTGCAAAATCCACGAAGGAACTAGAAAAATCCATGGTAAGATGCTCTTGATACAAGCCTATCATACAAGTAAGAGTTGAAAATAAGATCACTTATTATACCACTAGGATTCATTAAGAAAGTTCTCTCGTAGTAAAAACTAAGCTTGGTTCACGTTATCTTTCACACTTTTAATCTGGGTCATCCCTCGACACAATAAGGGAAGTAAAGCTCATGTTATAACATATGGACATGGTTTCACTTAATCGAGGGGTGCAACAACATGGTTCTCAAAATGGTTATAGGAAGTTATTCCACAAGCTAATGATAAGGAATATTAACTCCCTAATTATAATTATGAGAGTACTCTCCTTTACTTCTTGAGTTGTCATCATTTCATAAAAATATAATTAACCTTATAAGCTTTAGCTTGTTTTATCCCTTCCTAAGTATGGTACAATAACCCCCTCAAGGTGGTACACATCTCAATGTAACTATGACCATTTGACACTACAATTACAATTAGACCCTTAGGATTGGTATTCCTTAATTGAGAAATATTTCCACTACACACTACACATTACACACCTTTTGTTGAGCCAAAGTGAAGGAAATAACCATAACCAAAAGGAAGAGGAAGAATAATGTTTTTTTAACCATGACTGTACAAATATTTTACAATTTGCATTTTCTTCAATTAATCCTTTGGTATTAAGCAGGGGTTAATGATAACCAAGATTCCTATGCACACACATTCTCACAAAAGGAATGCCAATGTCAACCCACATTCGCTCAAATAAGCGTAACATAATACAAATAAAATGACTATAAGAAAGAAAATATTGAGTTCTTAATGACCATATACATAGGTCCCATGATTTAAATTTTCATCCTTACTAAATTTCCTTGTGTTAAAACATTGTATTGTCCCACTTATAACATTCATCAAAACCATACGTTATCATTTACAAATTACGAGTTTTCTCATTTTTGTGTTAACTCATCAAGAGTAATCTCTTTTACTTTCATTCATATTACAATCATGTTATGCATTTTATTCACTTGATAACATTCAAGGTGCATACGATTTATGTGACAATCATTTCCGAGATTCATCTCATTTACTTTTATTCTTCCTACATTTACATTGTGTAGTTAAGTCTCTTGTTGGCATCATCTTAGAATGAATACAATGTTATAAAGCACTTGTTTTCTTGTATAGGATTCACAATTCCAAGGAGCGCCTACATAAAAATTTCATTTTATTATTATTAGGAAACCCAAGTATTAAACAACATATTACAAGTGAGAAATCAAACCCACATTATGCTTTCAAAAGTCTTCTAAGGCACTATTCCAAGTGTCAGTAAATATACATCGAGGTTTCGTCCATCGAAATCCTATTAAGAGGTCTTAAGACTAACTCATTTTGATTCAAAAGGAACATGACCCACCATGGGGTTAACACTAGGAAACAAATGATATTCTTTCCTCACAAAGGTTTTTCACCTCATGGTTGTCTTTTTATTCATTATTTGATGGGACGAAAAAGACCTAGGATTAAATCTCCACCTATCAATTCTTGTGGTGTAATTTAAACAACTATTCACTTCTTGTTCACAACACCTACAACTCGCCATGGGGTCAAATCTAGGCACAAATACATACCCACCCAATAAGGTCTATAATTACGACGAGGTCCACACTAGAATAGCTAGGACGTTCTCATCTCAAAACCTTTTATAGTAAAATAAACTTTCTAGTAGTTGTTTGGAAGAGAGAAAGTATCAAGGTTGTACCAAATTTTGATTTGACCAGTTACTGAGATTAATTTTCCCCTTAGGTTAGATAGCCTAATTGGTTTAAAGGAACTACCCGAGAGTTTTGATAGGAATGATGTCCAAGAGGAGTTTTAGAAGAATGGTTCCATTAAGTTTCATCTACATGGGGAAACACCACCCGCCACTATCATTCTCATGAGTCAAAGGTAGTTTATCTCATGAAGGTCAAGGTTTGCTCATAGCCACGATGTTATGGAAATGCATTTTAAGTGGAATTTAAGATAACCATATCCACTTACAAATAAAATATTTTTATAATTCCTACCAATGGAATAACCACATTCCCAATTCCAAAATTAATGTTACGTGTACAAATCAAGATGCAACATACTAGGAATCACATGATTTAGAATAACCTGAAAGTTAAAGGGAGAGAAATCAAGAGGTTGGCACTAAGAATACTATCAACATCAACACCATTGGTTTTCAAGCTAACGACACAAGTGGGGTTCAAGTTTAAATTCACTACCATACAATTACGTAAAATTACAAAATTTACCATAATGATCATATACACAACTTTCAATGCAATTTTGAACTAGAAGTACAATGTAGTATTTCATCATCCCATTAAAATTACACACATACATGCTAATATTGAATTTTCTTCCTTCATTAGTACAAGTACAATTGTTAAAATAAGGTACTTTTCTAATTCCATCAAGATTACACTTTTTTAATAATAAAAACTTTAAACTTAGATTTCCAACATTTATCCTATTTTTGTCACAACCCCGCAACTTGTCAAATTAGTGTAAAATGGTCAAATAAATAAATTCTAGCATGTCATTCCCTATAACTAACATCATTCACATATACATAATTTTTCATTTACAATGAATTGAAACACTTTGTACGGAATAATAAAGGGTAAGAAACATAAATGCAATTTCATTTTGCTTCCAAGCCAGAGAGATATAAAAAGAAGAGAGATAAAAACACCATATTTTGCACATGAAATTTTCACAATACAAGTGACATAAAGGAGTTCTATACCACCATTTGATATTATCTACAGGTTTTCCAATAGTTATTCAGTTAGAAGAAAGTCCCACAACATTTTTCTCATTATTGCTGCAAGTTTATAAGAACAACCGATTTAGCCAAAGTGGCCCAGAAACTAAGTTTGAAATCCATTTTCCAAGACTCAAACACACCATGTGTAAATTTCCATCTACTCTCCTATCTATAGGGAAACCCTCAAAGTTGATAAAACTCAAATATGGCAACCAAGGTTCAAATGACGACTACTTTTCTGGAGCTACTTATCGTAATTGTGCCAGTTTGACCTTGTCACCGAATGACACGGCCTACAAAACCCCTTGCAAAACTATCTTCCAAGGTGATTTTCTTGAAAATAATGATTGATTATGATTGCTTTGAAGAAATACTACTATAGGTATATGGTGACAAAATTTTGTTTCTCAATATGGGGGCGTAAACCACGAGCCAAAACCAAACAAATTTTTCAACTTTTAACAACTTTCCAATGCGTGAAATGACCAACTAGGCTCCTAGACGCGTGATGATAAATGGTCAACGATCATCTTCAATCGTTATTTATGATGATGGGGCATCCCACATCACCAAGTAACATGGTAAAATCATACTTTTCCCGCTATGAGGTTTAGAGGGGTGTTTTGCACATTGTTGGAAATTGTGTTTGATTAACTTTTGTAAAGTGTACAAGTGGCAAGTTATCATGAAATATCAAGTTCAAACTTATCATTCTGGAGGCTTCCGTTATCCTATCTCATCTTATAAGTATTTCCATTATTACGAGACGTGATTCAAGGAAATTTTACAACCAAAATAATCATTTCACATGTGCAACAAATAAGGTAAATTTTAACATTTTATATGTTACAAAACATTTTAAATTTATCCCAAAATCAATACTCTTTTTTGTTTTAATTTTTGAAACTACAGATAAGGGAAAACTATCAATGCAAACACATGTTAGAAATAGTGAGAAAAACCATGCTTGATACCCAAATTGGTGAGATATTGTATGAGGTGTTCCGGTGGCCTCTATAAGCATTCCAAGAGACCACGCTTTGTTGTGGCATATTGTCAAACATTTCTTGGCCTTCAACATGTTTTTTTCATTTTTTTCATTTTTTTCATTTTTTTACATTTTTTTCATTTGATAACATATCTACTTTTAATCATTGTTTAGAAGTTGCACATAACCGGTTCCAAAGCTCCCATTTGACATAAGCTTCAAGGATGTTAGCAAAGGTTGTGAATCTTGGATTCACACCTAATAAAATTTAATTAGATTCCTCTATAATCTTTTTAGAAAACCCATTATTGCATATGCAACAACCATGACATTCCATGAGATCACATTTCTTAGAGCACTTTGTCAAATAATTACATGCTTCAGTACATGCTCCTAAATTTTACTTGCATTGCTACCAAGGCACTAACAACTACAAAAACTGAAATCCCCCTTTCCATTATGCTTTGATGGGTTTCCATACTCTATTCCAAGGAATTTAAAACAAAGTCATTCTCATGCAAATCCTACAACCGTGAAATTTCCATAGATGACATCTAAATGAGGAATTTTTGTTTGTTATTTATTTATTTCCTAATGCTCATGTGTCTTATCTATGTGTCTACATTTTTCATAGATGTTTAAGAAGAAGAGAGGGTACAACATTTTGGGTGCCTTCAATCACCAAGAAAACACATCCATGCATCCACCCCAAGGTTATTGGCACACATATGATAAAGTTAGAGTTTCTTAGAGGTAACATCATAGTCAAGAGAGTCGGCCAAACACACATAATGATTAACTGATTTTAAGAGCTTGGTTTTAAAAATACATCCTAGCCATTGAAGGATTGACCTCCCTCATCTACTAATTTGTTTAGCCACACTAATAAGACAAAAATAAGCTTAATTGGTCATAAAATGTTCCAGGGCCATATTACTTTTAGGCATTTTGTCAAATAGTCCACGAACCTTGAAATGCTCCCAAGTAACACTCATGACTACATTTATTTAGCAACAAACTTCCACATTACTAGAAACTAAAACATCATACAAAAAATCCCACTTAATTGCTTTGATGGACACCCCAACATGCTATAAAGATTTCATTTTTGGAAAATGCGTGGAGGACCATTGGCGTGGGGAGTTGGTTGTGTCTCTTTTCCCTTTTCATTTTCTAACATAGTTTATAAGGCCCCAAAATTCTCATGGCCACCTCCAAAACCGAACTCCAACACCATTAAACCAAAATGAAGAATAACCACCTTTAGAAACCCTAGGCACCTCCAAATCTTCTAACAAATATATTTTTTTGATTGATAAACGCTTTTAACTGGAGCTATGAACCGGTGGGGAAAGGGACCCCAACCCTACAACAAGAAGAGGAAGAGAGAAGAAAGAAGACGGGTGAAGAGATTGAAGTAGAAGAGAAAAAGGAGGCGAAGGGAGGAAAGGAAGGCCGAGACAAGAGCAGCAGACGAGCCTTGAGAAAGGTGAAGGCTCCATCCGATTAACCAGAAGATGAGCCAGCCCGCGAAGAAGCCACATGCAACAAAAAATGGAAGGCAGACAAAGCACGATCTTTGAGTTCATTCAGTTGATCCACCGCGGAATGAACAGGAAGAGGGCCACATCGATGTCGACCACCGGAAGGAAGCGTTGATCCAAGGTTGGGTGAAAGTTTTGGGCAAATGTCACCAGGTCTCTGTATTGACCACAGAGCCAATGAATGTCTCGACCGAACCAATGGCCTGTTCGTCAACTTCCTCCACCCACAGTAGAGGATCCGGTGGAGAGAAATTGGCGAGTTGAGCTTGCAAGCCGACGCGGTGAACTGCATAAATTTGATCTAAGGCAACCTATTCGACGTCCACAGTATTAGAATGTAACAGTAGGCAGAATGAGACAAAAGTGAAAGCTATGTCTGAATCGGTTGGGGGCGACGAGCATGGAATCAAAACGAGTCTCCAAGGATTGCTTTGATAGCCTCGCCTCTTCAGGCGAGGAGAATTTGAAGATCATCGCAAGCTCGATGCCTATTATAGCCGAGACATCAGCCAATTCGCGAAACTATCCCCGGAGAGCCACAAATGGGAAGCCGACGAAAGACATTGCACCAAGAAGAAGCAGAACAGGGGCCAAAAGGGATAATGCATGGAGTGAAGAAATCGACATAAAAGGAACAGTGAACGTGTGAGAAAGAGGTTGAAATGACCCTGGAAGAAATGGAGGTGACAGGAAGCCCGCGGACGTGACCGAGAAGACCTGAACCATGTGTGAGGGAACAACGGCAGGAAAGAAGTAGAGGAACGCCGCCGAAAGAGAGAGGAGATGACAACTCGCACAAAAGAACTGCCAAACGCAAGAAAGACTCCGTCAGGCTACCCGGAAGTACCATCTCGATCATGGGAAAGAAGGAAGGGGAAACCTTGCCAATCATGAGAAGTGGCGCTGGAGGAAATACAAGTAGAAGGATTGTCAATGGTGAAGTTAGCTAGAAAGTCCACGACACGATTGGCTTCTCGAAAATTGTGGGAAATATTCCAGTAATGGATTTTGCCAAGCCAATGAAGGATTTGTGGGATGAAGAGATTCAGCTTCCACGAAGGGGAAGCACCTCTGGAGACTGCGAAAATTAGGATTTGGGAATCCCCTTCAATAGATAGTTTTGAACAACCAAGATAAGCCACCATCTTGACCCCTTCAAGAAGAGCCTGGGCTTCTACGTGGAATTACAAGTGCCCTCTTTGAGAGGGAAGGATCCTGCTTTGATGAGGCGACCTCTATCATCTCTGAGAATGCAGCCAGCTCCGGATAGGCCAGGATTACCTCTAGAAGCTCCGTCGAAATTTAATTTCCAATGACCCTTAGGAGGAGGACGCCACCTGATTTTCTTCCTTTGAATCATTTTTTCAATTTGAGAGAGCCCATTTCGAACAATTGACCCAGGTTTAGGAAGTTTGATAAGGGGCCAATGATGAAGGATTGAGAGATCCTTAGAAGAGAAGGAGGAAAAGGTGGGACACTTGGCATTAACACACTCCGAAATGGCCACCTCGAGCTTAATAAGGAAGGTAGGAAGCTCAACCGCTTGCTCCCTAAAGAGACGGAGGTTTCGTTCCCACCAGATATGCCAGAGCAAAAAATAAGGGCTGACATGCCAAATAGAGCTAAACAGGATTTTGGTGTTAAAGGACGGCCAAGAAGAAAGATTAGCTACAATGCTTTTGCAAGGGACCCAGGAGAGGTTTAATTTGTTAAGAAGCCAGTCCCAGCAGTGGGAAGCAAAGGGGCAAAACAAGAAGAGGTGATCTAAGTCTTCCTCCGCAGCACCGCACAAAAGGCATTTAGAGGGGCCAGAGAAACCCCACGAATGCCTTTTAGCTTGAGTAAGTACCTTCTTGTTCAAAACTAACCAACCGAAATATGCAACTTTCGGGGTGATGTTGGGATGCCAGCAACCGAGAGAACTCGGAGTCCCCTTGCCTACTTGAGAGACAAGAATGTTATAACCGGCTTTAACTGAATAGGAACCGGTGGAGTCACCAACCCAAAGTAAGCAGTCATCTCTGTTGAGAAATGAGGCATTTCTATCCTGAATTGAATCCATGAGGAAGGCGGAATCATGAGCGGAGGCTCCAATAGACGAGAGGTCTTTCCAAAGCCAAGAAGGCGAACCATCAGGGTGTTGGCAGCCATAATTTGAGACTAAAGTACCCCAACACTGTTTGGAAGAATTCATTACTCCGTTGAGGGTAGGAAACAAATTGAGTGGGGGATAACCATTCGAGCTTTCATCCCAAAAGGATGCAAACCGACCATTGTTTACCTTCCAGGTGACCATCTCAGTGATGAGAGTTTTGGAGTTACACAGGAAATTCCAAATATGTGAGCCTCTCGGTAACTTGGAACAAGAAAGAAAATAATCATGCCATGGCCTTCGAGATACTTGTGGGAAAGAACCTGGAAAGCGAGTTTACTGGCTTCAAAAATGAAGTTCCACACCAATTTAGCTCCAAGGGCCTTATTTTGAAGGGCGAGATCTAAGATACCCATACCGCCCAATCTCTTTGGAAGCTTTACCAGATCCCAGTTAGCTAGATGGAATTTGCGCTCAATGTTGTGACCTTGCCATAAAAAGGTGCGCGCCACTTTTTCAATTTTGAGCAGGACAGATTTCGGAATCTGTAAAATAGATAACATGTAGATTGGAATTGACAGAGCATCGAGTTGATGAGAAGAACATGGCTCCTGGCTTCAAGCGCAGATTAAAGCAATTCTCGCTTCTCTTCTTTGGGCAGTCTCCCCATACTTATCTAGGAATTCCACTCTTCCATGGCAAAGGAAAGGCACACCTCTGGAATGGGCTCTTGAATTCTCTTTCTTCCAAACTACTGTCTTAGAAAGGAAAATGGCTCTCTCTTCAGGGACAGTCCCTTGACCGAAAAGAAAGGTGTTGTCCATGAATTGCTGATGAGAAAGAGGAGGGAGGTTGGAAGTGATGTGAAGACCTTTCAGAGAACCCTCTTGAATAGCAAACTTTATGCCACGACCGAGAGCTTCCGCTACCAAGGTGAAAGGAAGGAGGAGAGTGGGTCTCCTGTCTAATACCTCTACTACTCTGAAAGAAGCCTTCATGAGCCATTCACAAGAACAAAAACGGGGGAAGCTATGTAATTAAAAATCCATTTACAAAAGTGATCACCAAAACCCATAGCTTGTAAAGATTTGAGGAGGAACCTCCAATTAACACGATCATAGGCCTTACTGAAGTCAAGTTTCAACAACATACCTGCTCTAGAGGAATTATGAAGAGAGTGTATTAATTCGTGAGAAATAATAATACCCTCAGTGATAGACCTGGCCTGAATGAAACCACTTTGTTCCCGGGCAACCAATTTGTGCAACAAGGGGCAAAGCCTATTAGCAATAGCTTTAGATATGATTTTATAAGAAGTGTTACACAAAGATATGGGTCTGAAATCATCTAATGTCTCAGCTAGGGAATTTTTAGGGAACATGCATATGAAAGTATGATTGAGATTACCTAATATCTTCCCTGAAATCCTGGATTCCTCGACAGCGTGCCAAACGGAGGGACCAACAATATCCCAAAAATCCTGAAAGAAGGATGCTGGGAAGCCATCAGGGTCCGGGGCTTTATCCCGTTTCATAGAAAAAATAGTTTTCCGGACCTCCTCCAAAGAAAAGGGCGAAATAAGCATATCATTATCAGCATCCGTTATAGAAGAAGGTATCTGCGAGAGGAATTGGGACTGCACACCTACATGGGATGCCGAATCATTCAGGAGCTTCCTAAAGAAATCCACCACTTCTATTTTAATCTGAGCTTGGGAAGAAGCAACGGTGGAATATTTGAGCTTGAGAGTAGAGATATAGTTGAAATTTCTTCTAGCTTTGACTGAGGTGAAGAAGAACTTGGTATTCTTATCCCCATCCAACAACCAAGTTTCTTTGGATTTTTGACGCCAATAAGTTTCCTCTTTCGAAGGAGATCACCCAGATCCTTAAGGAGGGATTTTTCTTTTGGAAATCCTCCTGAGTCATCCCATGGTCCAGAATGGACTCATTAAGGGTGTGAAGATCCTTCTCAACTCTATGTTTTTCTTGGAAGATGTTTTTAAAATTGAATAGTTCCAGCATTGTAATTTAGCTTTCAACAATGATAACTTTTTGGAGAGTTGGAACATCCTAGTCCCTTTGACAATAAAGGAATCCCACCAGACCTTGACCAACGGCTTTAGAGAGGAGTCATGAAGCCACATGTTCTCAAATTTGAAAGGGAATCGACGCGAAGGAAGGTTGAAATTTAGAACCAAGGAGATATGAAAGTGGTCTGAGCCGGATAGAGGGAGAACAGAGCTTTTTAGAAGGAAGTTATTTTGCAGCCAATGTTCAGAAACCAGGAATCTATCAAGACGCATGGCTAGGGAACTGAACCCGGATCTCCTATTATTCCATGTGAACCATCCCTTACAGGGCTCCATGTCAACTAAATGAGAGGAGGAAATGAAGGAAGTAAAATCCACCTGGGAGCATGGCTGCCATTGTAAACCTCCACACTTATCACGATCAGAAAGAGTAGCATTAAAGTCACCTGCGACAATTATTTTGGAGACTACGTCGGAAGTCAGAAGCAGACTTAGGCTATTCCAGAGAGCTCTTTTCCTAATCGGAGAGGAGGGACCATAAACATTACATAAGAAGAAGAAATCCTCGGAGTGTTTAATCATAACTTTACACCAAATGAAATTAGAATCAACAAGAAGGGGCTCAATCGCACAACTGCTAGATTTCCACAAAATGCCAAGACCACCCGAGGCACCTACAGAGTTTGAGAAGCAGCCTTCCCAACCTTTCCATTTTCTGAACCATCCGCTTTTGCATCCAACTTCTGACATTTTTGTTTCCTGAATCAAGCAAATATCCACTGCAACATCCGAGGCGTAGCTGTCTTAACAGACACTACTTGTTAGGGGCATTAAGGCCCCTAACATTCCATGAAAAGAGGATCATATTTGCTTCAGAGAGGACTCGCTCTCCTACTCGTAGATGGGAAGAAAGAACGCAGTTGAAGTTGCTTCCCATTCGCAACTTCGTTGAGAGAGAGCTTACTTTTGTTAGGACGACCAAGAATGCTTTTCGGTCCAAAATCCACATTGAGCAAAGGTGGAGTGGGGAGAAGTGGACCCAGCGACTGGTTATTCAGAGAAAGATTCTCGGTAGTGTCCTCTAGGTGTCCCGGGGGGTCTCCTTCTTTAGACTGGAGAAGATCATCTTTGTCAATAATCCATTTCTCTAAGGTGGATGAGCTACCTCCCATACCAATGGAAATGCCTTCGTGGAAAAGGGACAGAATCCTAGTAGAGTCCTTAACAACGGCAGCCGTTTCTTTAACAAGGGAGAAAGTATCGGGGTCCAGAGCAAGGGGTTCAAGAGCTGGCGGGGGAGAATGAGGGACAATGGGCAAAGATTGGGAGGGAAGAGAGTGGGGGGGGGTAAGCGGGCGCGAGGCAGAGGGAGGGTGGGAAACTTTCCGCCATTGCAAGGCACTGTTAAAAGGGGGGTTTTTACAAAGTTTATGAGTGTGACCTGGCTTTTTGCACTTGAAACAGAGGTTGGACAATCCTTCATATTCTACTTTCTGCTTCCAAAGACCAGATGGGGAGTTGATATGAATGACTTCCTGAAGCTTAAAAGAGGGATTGATAGAGATGCATATTCTGGCAAAGGAAGAGAGAGTACCATTTAAAGAAACAGGATCGATGCGAATGACACGACCCAGGCTTGTGCAAATTTTAGTGAGAATGGGAGCAGACCAAAACTCATACTGGGTAGGGAGTAAAGTCTTATCCAAACTTGGTGCCCATCTGTGTCCGCTCTATTGCAATCAAAGAGAGGCTCCCAATCGTGGATCACAAGGCCAGAGTCGGAGAGGAGAAAATCTTTCCTGTCCATAGTGTCGTTCTTCTGAGCAACGCTTCTAAAGAGCACTAAGAAAAATTTTTTTTTCAGTGGAAACAAATACTCAGGCCGTTACCCCACTGAGTTTCGCACTAGTTTCAAATGCCAGAAAACGAAAGCCTTCTCCCAATAAACTTTGCAAAAATAGCTCTCGAGTAAAAACACTTAGTTTGTGTAGCAAAGGCGATGTCTTCAAACAAGGACACTGAGGGAATATTGTCTTGAAAGGCGTGCATGTCACAATCCGTCGGAATCAAATTTGACATAGAGCCTAAAGGACCCAATCTTTTTCGAGCTTCGACAAGCCCCGCCCACCTTGGGTGCCATTGCACGCATCCCGGGGCGAACAGAGGACCGTTGTTGGGACATGGATTCAAAAAATGTGGCCGTTCTGAAACACGACGAAATCTCCTCTTGGCCATCATCCAATCGAAGTAATCTCTCGGTTGTTTTCATCTCCTTCGGAAGGACATTAAATTTGAGTGGGATCACAATTTTCAAAAGTATTTTGGCGATCTTAAAAATATCTTATGTCTCTACCGGTGCTCACCAAATCTTCTAACAATTTAAATTTATTTTATTGTTTTATTTATTTGTCTTTATAAATTTCCATCTTTTATTTTAAAACAAATGTAAGTATGTATATGTATCCATATATATTATTTTACCTTATTTCCATCCCATTTTAATATATATAATTTTATAATTATCATCATTGTTATATCGACAAAGCTATAAGAGATACAAAATGACCACTGTCAGAACCAAATTTCCTCATTGGGAGCCAAGTCAGAATGAGGAGAGAGACACACGTCGTAGGGCATCGCATCTTCTGTAGGAGATTTAACTAATGCCATTTGGTTAAGGATGGGAAAAGCTACACTATAAACTCCTACGGAGGCAAATATACGCTTTCCACTCAAAGTAATATATTGCTTAATGCTAGTGGGAGGGTTTCTTTTCTCCTTTTGAAAGATAAGTGAGAAAGCAAAGATATTTATAATTGTTATACTAACAAGGATCATGAGATGTAGTTCCTAATACGGTATCTCCAAACATGGAAGGAAGGGAATGAACCACAAAAAGGGAGTGAAAACATGGACAAAGAAGTTCACAAGGCTAATAAATTCATTCATCATATCTACTTCCAAGTACAAGAGAGGTTCAAGAAGTGGGGAAAGAAAATTCCCACTCATAAGTTCCTAAAGATTTTAGGACTTAAAACCTCAAATTTTGGGAGGCATGATATAAAAATGGATTTGAAATGCCCAATTTATGTAATTCTCTATCTTAACTTATAATATTCTCATTCATCATGTAAATTGTAATGTAAAAATGGTTGAGTCAATTTGAAGTTGATCCGAACAACTTCTAATGATGAAGTTTGAAAGTTTTGTTTCATGAAGAAATTTTCACGGTAGTCGTACAGGCTTTGTGGCAATTTCATCTGATGATCTTTGTGAATAGTCCGGAGACGAACAATTATAAACATTTTCTCTCCTCCTATCAAGTCATTTCACTTCCTCCTTGCTTTCTAATAATATAATCTATAAATAAAAGTGGAAGGACACATTTGGTGTGGTGGTTTTGGGTGAATCCAAGTCTGAGTGTGAAGAGGAAAATCGAGTATGGTTGTTTGAATGTCATTGTTGCAAGATGAGTAATGATTAGAGTATGAATTGGGTCTATTTTGTTCTCTAGTAGTTGATTTCTTCTTTTTGAGTGTTGTAAACAAGTAAATAAAAGTGAGAGAGGTTTGAATATTTCATAAAGGACACACAATAATATCAAGATTGCATTTTGTAGAAGTGCATAGTGGAAGGGGAGAAATTTCTCACACACTGGAGTTTTTCCCAATTAGGTTTCTCCAAGATAATTGCTTGTCTCCTTGTCTCTTGTTTTGCTGATTTTTAGCTAGTTGTGTGTTGAAGTTACACTTTCATATTAAAAATTGAACTTTATAAATAAAGGACATTCATTATCACTATTAATAGGATATGTTATGATTGTTTGTAATTAGTTTACAATCACTTCCATCTAATGACTCTTTCCAATTTAAAAATCAATATGTAAGTTGGTTCATATTCCTAGGTCAACCATACTGTGAATATCTAACCTATGGAAGCATATATAAGCGAGTCAAATGCATTTCATAACTCACATGGCATGTTCATGAATTGTATTTACAAATATCAAATCAAACTATCAATGAAGTCAAAAATATCCCTCAATAAGTTGCACATCATTGAGAACAACCACTACAATAGGTCTAAAACACTCAACCAAGTCAAAGAGTCTAGTTTCCTCCATTTCCAAACACTCAAAGGTCCTAGAGCCATGTCTTAGCAAGATCAAGTCAGTGTAAGCATTATCAAATTCCTTTAAGGGACAAAAAGGTTTAGTCTATCTATTCAAGCATGTCAGGTCACACTACTACCGTGATGAGTACATTATCTACTCCAAAATTATCTCCTATAATTGTGTTGAGAGACACAAGGGATCACATATGGGCTTAGATTATATTGCATACACTACTTACAAATGCACTAAGAGAACTACATGAGACTTGCTTCCACTCGAGGGGATGTAGCAATACTTGAATTGGTTCAATTGGGGTTGACCACTAAGGGTAGTCAAGCCTTACCCAAAATTGATTTCTCCTTTTGTTATCTAATGCTTTGATGAAGGGTATTACAGTGTATCCGTGGGTTCTACTTGTCAAGACCATTACAAGTTATGTCGAGGTTATGTAATATTGAGTGACATATAATGAAACACATTTTCAAGTAAGCAAAAGGTAGGTGAAGTTATAAGACCATGCTTCAAATAAGTCCAAAACCATATAGAAGGATCCAAGACCATACCATGTTCTAGGAAGAGTTGTATGGTTTTGGGAAGGAGTAGTTTCTAGTTGTAGTTTTAGAGATGAAACAATTTCATCTTTAGAGAAACTCATCCATCCAATCCACACACCTATATCCTCCATGTACCAATCCACACAACTAAGTACTTATCTCTTTACATGTTTTCAAGCAACCATCTTATCGTTTTAGCATAGTTACAAGTATTGATGTGTTATTTTGAATGTGCATGGTTGATGTTACTTAATTAATTCAGAATAATCCCCTATAACAACCCTTTACATCATATATGCTTATCATTTTTAGGGTATAAACAAAGGCTTATTTGTATCAACCTCAATAGAGGAGATGTTGGCCATTATGTGTTTGTGTTGTCATTGATGCCAACCCCATTGATGGAAAAGGGTGTCATGGTGTCATTTGAGTCTCCATATGGTGTTTTTCAGGTGTCAAACATGAATATTGAGTGTTTTGGTGAGTTTGTGGTGTCTCTGGTGTATAGTTTAGTATGCCTAGTCATGGTATGAGTATTCTTGAGGTGATTAGAGGTTTTCATGAGGTCATACATGGTCTATGAGGTGTGTTATATGTGTTCTTGTGTTTGTATGAGGTCATCATGGTCAGGTCATGTGGTTTTAGTGTTGAGTCAGGTCATTCCAAGCTTCTTTCTAGCTCTAGAACATGTAGAATGAGGTATAGGTATGAGATATGGACCCAATAAGTCTTGTTGGATCATGGTAGTAGTATGGTGGAAGTGTAACTGAAGTTTATGGTGAGTTTAAGGTCACTATTAAGTGATTCAATGCTTATTTGAGCTCCTTGGGAAATAAACAATGAGAAACAAACATGTGGACATAGGTAAGTCATTGTGGCTGGAGAGTTTTAGATATATTTGGGATACGTGGTGATTATGGATAGGTAGATTATGTTTTCAAGATGCTTCATGACGTGTTTTAGGTCATTTTGAAGAAGGAATTGCAAGTTATGCAAGTTTTGGCAAAACCAGGTAAGAAACAATGTGTTTTGTGAAAAAAGTTAAACTTATGAGTCTCATTGTGAATTGTATGATTTACATGGGGACCTGAGATATTTGGAATATCTTCTTAGGTTAATTATGAATCTTTCAAAAAATAATGAGGTGGTTTTATCATCACATTTTTATGAACGATCGTTAAGAAGGTAAAGTGGTTTGAAACCCTAGCTAGGAGCAACTTGCAGAAAAGTGAGTGTATTAGCTCAGTTTTTATTGATAGTGAAAAAATGATGATTGTATGTTGTAGAGGAATATTACATATTTGTAGAAAGGTATGTTAGAGCATGTGGTGATATGTGGGCCCCACCTGAATTTTCTTGTTTTTGAAGAGTTGTAGTTTGAGGAGAAGTTTCCCAAATGAGGTAAAGACTAAATTGCCATTTATGATAGCCCAAGATTTTTTATTGATTTCCATGAAGGTTTCAAGTCATGGTTATGCTGAAAAGTTACAAAGTGTGCTCTATTTATGAAGACTAGTTTTTGGGGCAATTTAGAGTAACTTATAGTAAAATGGACATCATGAGAGCTATATGATGAGCTAGGAGATAATTAAAATTGTGTTGTGAATATGGTTTAGAAATATTTTCATTGGTGTATAAAACTTGATATTCGGATATTTTATGCAAAATTTATGACTCATTCTTTGAGGGTGAAGTTTGATGATGCTTGTTCTAGTAGGTGCCAAGTGACTTAATGAGGCAAGTTGATGATTACGAAGCAATACATCTTGGTAAAGGATGTTTACAGCTTAGGAATAATTTATAAGTGTGTTACATGATTTTTTTGAGTGTGGAAGTTATTTTTGGTGTTATACAACATGTTGGGCTAAAGGTCAGTTCTTGAGTCTAAGAAGAGTCAAAAAGTAGTTTCAGAGAGATGGGCTTGGTCAAGGCCTTCCACTTGTATTTAGAAGGAGTTATTATATGTTATGGAAATCTTATTCATATATATTTATAGTGGTGTGTGAATGGTATCATTATGAGGCCATTTGATGTCTCTTTCAGGTAGTTTTGTGAAGAATTTTATATGTTGGATTTTAGGACATGTTAGTTCTTTCAAAGATTAAATTGGTTGGAGCATATAATGGTTGATTTGATGATTTATATCACCTGGAAAGTGAAGAGGGGTGAATTTTTCATCCAAAGTGAATCCATTTAGAAGTCTTGAATGTATCATAAATAGTGTTTATTAGCTAAGTTTACAAAACTAATTTTTGGGAAGCTTGTTTTGGTGAAGGCAAAGGTTGTTATGGTTTGAACATATGATTGTTTCATGAGTTATAAATTACTTATAAGTGTTATACAGGTTTTGGTATTTCCATTGAGTTGTCACATTCCATAGTTGAGTTCATCTCAAGGGTTCTTGATGCCCAAAGGTATATTCAAGATGTTGGAAACAATTGTTTTAATAAGGTAATGAACTAGTGGGCCCATTAAATGAAATAATTTTTTGGTTCATGTAAATAGAAACCATGGTTGATGTTTAATTGATATATTACTCATGTTTGTGAATATGAGATATTGAATAATCATGGTTTTGGAATGAGTGGATTTTTCTCATTCTAGTGATAAGGTTTTGAGGATTTTGGTGCATGGATGAAGGTTTTTGGCATGACCGACTTATATGGGTCATATGTGACCATTTTAATGAATTTAATTGGATGTTATGATGTTTTATGGGTAGAATTAGTCATGAGGTACTGACATCCTTCATGTTTGTGAGTTGAAAAGCATATAAAAACATGTTTTTGAGTCCATTTTGGGCTAGTGCCCATGGAGGAAAAAATGCAACCCCATGTAGAAGTGTTTTGTAGGTATGTGTGCATGATTTGAAGGATGAGGAAGATCATGATAGGTTGAATACTAATTGAAGACATGAGATCAAGTGTTTAAAACTATGACAAGTTGAGAAAGAAGAATATTGTGTAAGATTGAAGACCTAGGGTTTTAACAAAGGTGTGTGAGCTAAATTAGTGATATTAATTAGTTGTGGCAGCATAAAGATTAGAGATCAAACATTATCAGGTGGCTGAGTTGGTTCTTAGTCATCCTAGGGGTTTTAACATCCTTGTGGAGTTGTTTATTTACTAAATTAGGGGTTGATGCTCCTTGTAGGGTTGGTGCTCATTGTAGGGTTAGTGCTCTACTAAACTAGGGATTGGTGCTCCTTGTGGGGTTTTTACCTCACTAAATTTAAAGCATGGATAAATAAAGTTTATATTTTATGGGTTTTATTCCCCATGAGGTTTCCCACTTAAATATTGTGTCTATGAGCTCTCTTTTATGTGTTATGGTTATTTGATTGTATTGTGCACACTTAATAAGCTATGGTTGAATGTATGTGAATGGATGGATGTTAATGTGTGATGCAATGAATGGTAAATGAATTGAATAAATTTTAGGACCAACTCACCCCCTTAGTCCATTGTGCTTCCAACAATTGGTATTAGAGTAGGTCCTTGAGAAGCAAGTTTCACCACTTGAAGGAGATCATACTAAAGCATAAGTATGGTTGATTGTTAGGCTCAAGTTAAAGTGAATCCTTTGGTCAAAATGAGGGCATGTTTGAAACACTTGGGGTTTGAAATTTGGCATAATGTTCTTGTTATGTGCTCTTCCATTCCTAATCCAACTAATGAGAAGACTAATAAAGGTGTTAAAGTAGACCTTTGTGTTGATTTTGAAGCTTGTAGTATAAATGAAGAGAAAGAAGAAAGTGAAGATGCCCTAGAAGAAGAAATTGAGAATGTTCATGGATATACAAAGGAAAAAAATTGAAACTAAGTTGATAAGTAACCTAAATTATTTGAACACCAAAGAAAGAAGGTTATGGAGACGAAGTCATTGATGGATTCATTAAAGAAGTAGTTAGGGTTTTTGAGCAATAACATGTGTTTCATCAAGGACCATATTCAAGATCGATGACCAAGCCGGTATCCCCTTGAAGGATGAGCATGAGATTTTTATTTCCAAGATATGCAAGTTTGAAAAAGGATGTGAGAGATCTAATATTGTTGGAGGTTCCAAGGTTGATCATATTGCACAACTCAATAGTTGTGGCTTTTCAATACCATATAAGTGCTCTTAGTACTATGAACTAGTGTTCATAGTGTATGAACTATGTGTAATGGTGTAAAAATAGGACAAATGGTACTAAGTATGATATTTTTCTCAAGTTGTTATTCATAAGAGTAGTGAAGGGTTCAAATCAAGAAAGGATACCTATGATAAGAGTCATGATGACTATTTTTTTGAAGTAATCTAGTCCATTACTTGTCAAGCTTTCTACAAGGAATATGAACATAGGACTAAAGATAAGTGGGAAAAGGAACATGAAAGGAACATAAAGATGGTTTTGTGTTTGTAGATGGAGGTCATGTAAAGGACTGAAAATGGTATCTTAAGTGTTCAAGCTGTAAAGATGTTTTTTTGAATTTTTCCAATTTCAAAGTCTAGTATGTATATGATCATGAAAGTTATTTATCTATTGTTGATCTAGTTAGTCCAAAGTGTGTTATTGTCTTGATCCAAGTGTGGTGTGTATGTCAAGGTCATGTGTCATCTTGGAGAGTTTAATGCATCATGTCAAAGGATGAATCTCAGTCCGAGTTGTCATATGGTCTAATGTGTAAGATGTCTCCAAGTCAAAGATGGTGAAAGATGGTCTAGTGTGTTGAAATTAAGTGCATTCATGATAAAGTGGGTTGTCATGCATGCACTGTCAAGGTGTGTATGGTTTTTCAATATTGTGTTCAGTCATGAAGTAATTTGTTATACAAAGGTATGAGTCTCATATCTCGATATCATTTAAAGAGGTGTCTATCATCCATTATAGTTGTTTAGGTATGATATTTGTCAAAATGTCTAGAAGAAGTGTTACTATTTCAAAGAGTTGGTTAATATCTTACATACCGAGTGAAGTGTGTAAATATTTATAGGTCCATATAAGCATCAAATTTCTCATTCTAAGTGCAAAGTAGGTTTGGAGGGTCCTTGTTACTCTATGCCATGTAAAACAAAGTCTTTGTGTGCATCATAATTGGTGTGTATATTGTCTTGGCTCTTGGTCATGCAATAATGATAAGTTTTGGAGCTTAGAACATTGACGTGTGATATAAGTTGAAGAATAACCTCGATCTCGTGTCATGTGAGGAAATGAAGGATCTTCATCCTAATTAAGGGTCTATACATACTATCCCTAGTCTCGATACAACTGAAAATTGGCTTAAAGGAGGTTCACACTATACTAAGAATTATATCTACTAGAACAAAGATATGTGTTCTAAGCTTGTGGTGCAAAGTTGTGAAAATGCTTCCTTAAGATAACTAAGTCTAAAATCAAGAAGTTTTCTATTGTGATGGTTTTGAAGGCCTTTCCAAATTGATCTTAGTGTGAAGATGCCACAAGATACTACATGGGTCTCACAAGAGTTAATCTTAATACTTCCAGTCTAAGAAAGGGGGCATTGGTTAGAATGATTACTTAACCAAGTAGAGTAAGTCTCTTAACACAAAAATATTAAGGTACACATGAGGAAGTGGTCTCTTAAAAGATAAAATGGCATTTTTCAAATGATTTGAGCAAACAAGTGCTATTAATGAGAAATTGCAGGTTTGCATATGTGTAGGAATGCTCACAAAAGGTCAAGATAGTGCTAAAAGGTTGTAAATGCCTTTGAGAAAGTGTTTAGTGGTCTTTTAAATGATTCTATAGGGTTTGTATGAATGCATGAAATTTGACCTTGATGGATTGTCCATGTACAATCATGCCCAAGAAACTGTGACAAACCTGGTAAATAAAAGATCATGATAGAGATAAATGCAAGAAATCAATAGTTGTGTGGAAATAGGTCTAACAAGTCAAAGTTGATGATCACCAAACTTGTGCAATAGGTGGTGGTAAACTATGGAGGAAGTCTCATGTCCCTGGTATGTAACAAAGGAAACTCCATACCATGCTCGGTTGGTATGAGTGTGTGCTAGATAATCTTCTATGCTAAGCTTAAGGTATGTTGAGATTCTCAAGTTCAAATTTTTGCTCTGATCATGTGTATGGACTTATTCAAGGTGACAATAGTTGTTAAGCTATGTTTCTAAACCTCTCAAGGTAATTTCTTGAAAAGTGAACATTAAGTACAAAGAAAGACACAGTTGTATATCCAAGAATGAATAGTTGAATCCTAAGATAGATGAAACAAAGTATGAAACAATGTTATGGTCTATGATGTCCTAATGGGATCTCATCGAAATAGGAAAATGTTTATGAAGAGGTTGTTGGTCCGAAAATCTATCGGGTGGATAGATCTATGGATAGACGAGTCAATAGTGTGTAGGGCATAGCCCCTCTTTGAGTTCAAAGAAAGCTTAAACTCGGTTTATTGCTATTCTACCAAAGGAATGCATGACAAGTCTCACAATATTCTACCTTCGGGGCTGGAATCTCATCCCAAAGAGAGGTACTTCCAACTGTAAGAAGAAGGGGAAGAAGCGAGGCGGGGAGATAGGAAAGATCTGAAGGGAGAAAAGAAATGAATTCCAAAGCAGAAAGGTCAGAGGGTCTATGTTTTGGGCTGGTAGTAAACAGAGCCAAACTTACTCGCATAGACGAACAAAGCAATACTGATGAATAAATGACAATAAAGTAGAAGTAGATTCAACAGAACAAACATACAGATCTAACATAAGAAAGCTCTGATGTATAACACAGGTATTCAACACAAAGTCTAAATATTGTATTAATATTTCCTTCTATTACAAAAAGCTCAAAGTCTTTTCTTCTTACTTCTATTTTTCATCTGAAAAGTATTCATCCCTGAATACAACAAGTATTCAAGTATATATAGAAGAAGGAAAAGAGAGAAGGCCAAAAAGCAACCAACAACCTAATTACAAAGTATCTACAAAATATCTAAAAGTCAACTATTGACTTTCGGCAACTTGGTGGATGACATCATCCCATGGTGCAACATGGATGATGTCATCATTTGTGCCAACATACTCTTAGATATTTACAAAAAGAAGATCAAGAGGAAGGAGACTATTCATCATCATCTCACGGCCGAAAGGGAGTGTCTTGCTTCTGTTGTTGCTCGGGAGAAGTGATGTTAAACTGGGCCCGATATTCCATGAACTTGCTGATCATGGGCTGAAGTTGATCTTGAGCAGGATCCTTGTGGCGATCACTGATAACTTCGCAAGTTTCACGTTCATCCACGAGCCTTTCTAGGAGCTTGGAATATTCATTTCCACCTCTATCAGGTACCCTATAAAGTCACGATAGGCCAGAAGGTTGTTGATGCATTCGGTGTCGAAAGTGGCTTCTGGCCCTAACCCTTGCGAGACGATCTCCTTAAAGATCCGAATAGTTTGGTCTACCTTCCTCAGGGTGAAAGAAGGAGTGAGCAGGCCTGGGGACATTCTCAGGATGATTTGCTCCATCTGGTGCATAGCCTCCAAGGCTTCCTCTTTGACTTTATCTATCTTTTCGAGGACAAACTCCAACTGATCGACCTGGTAGTCCAAAGTAGAAAGGATTTTGTTGGGCTCTGGGGTGATTGAAGACGCCAAACTTGACCAGATCTTTGACTGAACAGTCGAGCATTTTCTGGAAGGTCTCATGCTGCAGCCTAGCATGGTCCAACTCTTCAGAGATGGGTCCCGCAATCACCTGGAGTGCCTTGTTCGCCTGATTGATGTTCTGATACAACTCGGTGAACTTGACGATTACTCCCTCACTTTCCTTGAGGATTTGGTCTCTCCAGGCGGATACTGCCATACCTTGCTCGCTGATTTTGGCATATTCATTTATCTTATCCTGGCTCAGGGGCTCAGGAGTTTCGGTGGCAGTTGTAGGAGGTGCACTGCCCATTTTCTGCAAGGCGTGGAGAAGATGTTTATTTTGCTCCTTTAATAGCCTCTTTTCTTCCTTTGCTTCTGGAGCTTCTTGCAAAGGGCATCGACTGCAGATAGGGCCTCTCCTGAAGGCTTTCAGAAGACATTCCCATTGTGACTTGGGTCACTGTATAATCTGTCGGAGACAGATCCTTTTTATCCTTTAAAGGATTGGGATATGCAATCTCCATTACTCTTTCTCCCGATGCACTCTGAGAGAAGCGGGTTATAGGCTTTGCTTCTTAGCCCCCTTTGCTGGGATGACGGAGAAGTCCATCGGTGCGATAGGAACTTTCCTCTTTTTTTGGCTCAAATGCTGGGAGATCCACGCTGGACTTATGGGAGTGGGACCAAAAGTGGAAGAGGGGGCAGCTGCAGTAGTGGAGGGAAAGTGCGTAGAGACACTTGGTGGCGGCATCGAGAGGGAGGCCGAGAAAGTGCTCACAGGGGGAAGGGACACTGCAGGGGAGGAAGACATGGGAAAGGAAGGGAGCTGAGAGATGAGAGAAGAAATGGTGGGGGACAGCTCTGCGAGAGAAGAGAAGATGGATGACGAGGAGGGGGGAACAGTAGAAGATGGGGGAGAGGATACGACCAAAGGAATGGTCACTTGGGTCACACGAGGAGGAGAAGGAGGAGAGGGAGAAGGGACAGAAGGGACCTCAGTAGTTGTAGCAGTGGCAACATCCTGAGTGGATGTGCCCATCGGAACATCTTCGGCCACTTCTTTCTCTGGAGATAACAGACTCACAACCTGTTCTTGTGCGGCGAAGGGGACTCTCAGGAGCTCCTTCTTGAGCAGAGCTTGGTTCTCCCTCTTTGTCTTTGCCTCTGCCCTTTGGTAGATGCTTTGGCCTAGCGGTGCGTTGCCCAATGGGGACGTAGTGAAATCTACCCCGAGGTAGATGAGGCCATTCATCCTGCACCAGTGTTCTGTCCACCGTAGAGTTTCTTTGACCCTATCTTCAATGGTCTAGGGCGCTTTAGTTCTGTCGATTGCAGAAAACGGCTAGTTGTCCCCATCCGTGTCAAGATACACCTGATCAACTTCTTGATCGGTAGTTTGATAACCTTTTGGGACAATGGCCACGCCATACTGAATGATCTCTGCTAGGGCCAGGTGAGAATGGTCCTTTCTTCTGAGCTCGACCTCATGATACAGGTCGATATAAATGTCCTCGATCTGTGGAATGTGAATTGGATTGAGTTTTTCTTTGGGAAGGCAACTCCTTGGATCAAAAGTGGGCCTCACTGGGAAATTGTGCTTCAGATTGAGCAGTTCTAGCTCGGTAACCATTTCTCGGGCTTTGTGGTGAGAGATGCATGTGTATCTGCCCACTGTAAGGGGGAAAGGAGTTCCACCCTTCTTTCTCTTCAGGAACTTCTCGTGGTATGTTATGAGCTATCTGGATAGCTCCAACAGGATCAGCTTGGGACCAGCATATCTTGGCAATTTGGTGGGCTCACCCAGGAAGTTAGCTGCCCTGAGATAGGTGAAGGTGGGAAATTGTGTGAATAAGGCCCCCCACTTCTCCATTGCTGCGACAATGCTCTTGGTCGTTTGACCGTGAGTCATGTTGGGCCTCAAAAGGTAGACGACGTTGTAGAAGAAAGCGTCGTTAATCTTGGTAAACTGTGGAATGCTATTCTCCAGCTTCAGCTCTGGGTAGTACTCATATATTCTCACCTGGGGCCAAACCCCGCATCGGCTCAATGCTGGATAATCCCTTCCGAGGCCGGCATAGACTACGTAGGAGTTCATGTAGAACCTCCCGTTGTGGTGAGTTGTTGGAGCTGCTCGGATATGGTGCTGCTTATGATCTCCGCCCACTCGAAGCATTGATCTGGTATGTTCTTGTTCATAGTTTCAAAGTACCTGAGCATCCATTTGTGAAAGTAATGGGCGTCAGAAATCCCAAACACTCTGCTTAGGAACGTGATGGTATCACTTAATTCCTCAGAGAAATCGCTATGGTGAATAACTTGTGGCCATTTGGTTACCACCTTCTTGTTCTTTAAATACACTTCATTCATCAGCTGCATGCACTGGTCTTCATTATCCTCCCATGCCTTAATGTAGTCCTCTTGGCTCACGGCCACGAAATGCCGGTGGTGAGGGATGCCAAGCATGATTTCAAAGTGCTTAAGCGGTAAGGTTGATCACGACTTCGCCCTTCTCATTTTGGACACACCTCGTGTCTTTGTTGTAGCAGTGGGCCACTACCATCATGAATTCATTGTTCACTGCACTGATGGGGATCCCCAAAGAAATGTAGGCCACTACCTACTAGTTTGTCCATCCAAGGACTCCCGTGACTCTCCTGGTTCTGGCCCAGAAATCTTCCATGTCAATGTGACCGAGCTCAGAGTCTCTTATATCCAGGTCACATTCTGCTGGGACTCGGGCATTCTGACCCTCTGATACTTGTACTTCATCTCTTCCTCTGTAAGCTTAGCTTTACCCTTTGATTTGGTTGGTCTCTTGCTTGATGTAGACATATGTGGATCTGAGTTTAGTTGCTGATCGGAATATATATAGTATGTGAGAGGCGAAACGGGGTCCACGAACGTGATACAAGGAGGACAGGCATGCCGACAGGTGTAGAGGAATAAAGTTATCACGTGTTTTTAATTGTGAAAGTGACAGGGTGGATGTGCCTATATATAGGCAAAGGTGCAATAAATGCGCCAACCACTTTTTCAAGAGGCGCACCAAAACATGTGTCGACACGTCAAAACGGTGTGCCCTTTGGCGCGGATAAATGCGTGTCAACACGGGAATACTTGTGCCTTTGGTGTAATTTTAAGATGCACAACACTTTATTTCTGCGCACTTTGGCGCACCAAAACATGGCGCAATAATTTATGTGTTAACATGAAGGCACATGCACTTGGCGCATGCAATAATGGTGCATCATGGGAAGGCGCACCAAAACATGTGTCGACACGTCAAACGGTGCACCAAAGGAAATGAAGGGGGCACAAATTTACTCTGTGTAACACAGATAAAAGGTGCGCCCAGCCAAAAGGTATCAAAAATGGCTAAGTTCGGAGAACTAGATTTCCCGGAAAGGGATTTTGCAATGTTAGACGCAGAGGGTCCCTGACGAGGGACCAGGACAAAATTTGGTATGGTTACCTATAAAATTGCCCTTGTCAATTTTACAGGATAACACTGGCTCTTTCTGGGGACTATCTTTGAGCGAGACTCAAGGGTAGAGAACCTCAGATCAACATGTGCCTATCCATTGGGTAACAGGGTCAAAAACAAGGGCGAGGATGAAAGCAAACACACGATGAAAGCAAACACACAACAAAAGTGAACTGTACAAAGAAGAGAGCAAGCTCTACTTCCTGAATATTTTGAGGTGCTGCCCGCTATAGGGAAGCGGGAGATCAGTTCCATCTAGATACGAGAGATAGAAGCTATTTTCTCTGTTGAGCTGTTTGATCTTGAAAGGCCCTCTCCATAGAGAATCAAATTTCCTGTGCATGCCCTTTGGCTCTTTCCATTTGTCCCACAAAAGGACGAGGTCTCCCACCTGGAACTCTCTTTGCTTAGCTTTTTTATCGAACAGTCTCTTGACTTGATTCTGATGTTCGGTGATCCTGTCGACCACTCTTATTCTTTTCTCTTCAAGCTCTGATAGATACATGATCCTCTTTTCAAGGGAATTTTGGAAAGTCTCATCTTCGATTGCTCGTGCCAAGCGCAGAGCAGGGAGTTCTGCAGAAATGGGAAGCTCGGCATCGGTTCCATATAACACTTGAAAAGGTGACATACTAAGAGACCTCTTGGGAGTAATGCGGTCCGCCCACAAAGCGTCATATAATGACTTGTGCCACATTTGCTGATTCTTATCGACTAGCTTTCGTATGATGGCCACTAGGTTTTTATTACTGGATTCTGCCTGACCATTTCCCTGGGGGTAATAATCTGAGGCATGAGCCAAGGTTATCCCGTATTCATAGCAAAAACCAACAACTTCTCGTGAGGAGAAGTTGGAAGCGTTATCAGCAACAATCTTGTTTGGAACGCCAAACCTGACAATGATATTCTCTTTGATGAAACTACAAACAACCTCGGAAGTGGCATGTTTGACAGGTATGGCTTCCACCCATTTCGTGAAGTAATCTGTTGCTTTCAGACATAACTATGTCCGGAACTCGATTGGGGATTGAGTGCACCGATAAAATCGATTCCCCACTTCGAATGGTTCATCAATGACGACCGGCTTGAGGGGAAAAGTAGCCAATTTTGGCTTACCAACAAATTGTTGGCAAGGCTCACACTTTGCTACCCAAGTGGCTGTATCCTGGAATAGTGTCGGCCAATAGTACCTGGCCCAGATGATCTTGTGTGCCGTCACGGAAGAGGAGAAGTGACCACCACAGGCCGAATCATGAAAACTCTCCAGTAGCTTTATCTGTTGTGGCTTGTCAACACATCGTAAGAAGATGCCATCTATTCCGTGTTTGTATAGACCATCATCCCATTAAATATCTCTGGTTTCTCCGAGATTTATAAAGCACGCTTCTCCTTTGTAGTTAGATGGGTTGGGCATTCACCATAAGTGAGAAAGAAAGCAATATCAGAATACCATTCGTCACTGGTTGCGACAAATAGAACCATGGGTAGTGAATCGGCTTTCTCCAGTTGGCTTTGCGCTCCATCGGCGCAATCATCTTTTCCGTCAGGGTCTTCTGAACCTCGGTTTTCAGCCATGAGCTGACAAAGGCCCTTGCCTCTTACCAACTTAGTCAGTTTTATATCGAGATCATACTCTTGGAATTTTGCAATCCAATTTCCTCACAAACTCCCTAACTCCTGTTGAGTTAGGATGGACTTGACTACCGTGTTAGGGACCAAGTACCGTTGTATGAGAATTTAGAATGTAATACCTGAAGTTCTTGACTACTTTGACCACGGCGAAGGCATGCTTTTCCAACTGGGACATCTTTAATTCGTGAGGCTTGAGAGGAGAGCTCATGAACGCAATCGGGGATTCAACATCTTCAGAATTCTTTTGCATTAAGATAGCCGATACAGTATGCTCGGATGCATAGCTATACATGATAAAATATTTGGAGAAATCGGGACATACCAGGACTGGTGCGTGAGCAACGGAGGCTTTTATATCTTCGAATGACTTCTTTCCTTCTTCGCTCCATCGGAAAGTTGGTGATCCTTTCATCATGTTTGATATGTGGTGAGTCTTTTCAGCAAAGTCGGGGACAAAGCACTGAGAAAATTCACTTTTCCGAAGAAAGAGTGAACACCAGTTTTGCTTGTGGGTAAAGTAAGGCTCTGAATAGCCTTAACCCTTTCGGCATCTATCTTCATCCCTTCCTTGCTTACAATGTGTCCCAGCAACTTTCCCTCTGTGACTCCAAAAACAGACTTTTTTGATTAGGGAGATCCCATGCTCTCGGCATCTAATCAATACTTGCTCCAAATGATCGCAATGATCATTCCACTGTTTAGAGAACACAGTTAAGTCATCCAAGTAAACTACGATGAATTTTCCCATCATTCCTTTGAATGCAAAGTCCATGGTCCAGCTGAAAAGTGGCGCGGCATTGGTCAAACCAAAAGGCATCCTGCTGTAAGCGAATGTACCCCAAGGGGTAGTGAATGCTATTTTGAATTGGTCTTCGGGCGAGACTTCAATCTGATTATAGCCTGAAAAACCATCAAGCATGGACAACATTTCTGATCCAGTCACTGCTTGCAGAACCTGATCCATTATGGGAAGGGGGTAGTTGTCCTTCAAGGAGGCTTGATTCAAGTTATGAAAATCTACGCATATGCATATCTCGCCATTCTTCTTGCGTACTGGTACAATGTTCGCCACCCAGGTACTGTGATGGATAGGAAAAATGATCCTTGCGTCCAACATTTTCTGAATTTCAGACTGGATAGTACCTGAGATCTTAGGATTGTAATGTCTCTGCTTCTGGCGAAAGGGTTTGACATCCTCTTTCAATGGGATGTCATGTTGGACGTCCTTCGGCTTGAAAGAATTTAGATTGGCATAGGACCACGCCAATACATCCATGTATTTCTTCAGCAACTTGACGAATTTCCACTTCTCTTCGGGTGCGCAACATTTTCCAATGTTCACAAACTGTAGATGTTCTACCGAACCTAAAGTAACTGGTTCGGTTTCTGGGGAGGAGTTAGGATCATCTCGCCTTTTCTTCTTGAAAAAATGATCGTGCCTGTCAAACAACCATCTAGGGAAACCAAACCTTTCGGGATTTTATTTCCTTTGAGCTGACATATGCCATCACTTCCTTTTGAATCACCATCTTGATCAGTAATAGATTCATGGCATGTAGAAGTGGATCCTTCAAAATGAAGCTCACTGAAATTCTCTACCTTTTCTAGGAAGGCAATAAGTTGATTGTTGTCATTGAATACCTGCCAGTGCTGAGAATTGTCCAGCACGCTTGGGCGAAAACTACCTCAATGGTATAGGTGTTTGTTTTCAAGCCTGGGTGAGGGAGCATGAGGGATGCTGAGATGGCTAATGAGTCGGCCATGTCATTCTGAGCTCTTGGGATGGATTTTATTGAAAAAGCGTCAAACTCCTCAATGTTGTCCCATACCGCGTTGTGGTAATGTCTGAGCCTTTCATTCTTCACTTGGTATATCCTTTTAACTTGATTTATGACCAGCTCTGCATCACCTTATACTTTCAGATTCTTGATTCCTCTTTCCTTTGTGGCTTGCATGCCAAGTAGCAAAGATTCATACTCAGTAGTATTATTCGTGTTGAAAAATTACAACTTGAAAGAGAGAGGAATAATCTCCTCTTCGGGAGATATTAGCACGGCTCCAGCACCGCACCCACTAGTCGCGTAGCTGCCATCAAACTACAAAGTCCAGATCTTGTTAAGATCCTCTGCTTGGATGAGGACATCCATTTTGTTAGACTCGGTAGACAAGAAATAGTTTCCCATCCCTGATGATTCGAAGAGAATTTGGGCTTTGGGGTCATCGGAGTTAGTAACCAAGTACTTCTTTTGTGATTCTGGCTCCAACGTTTGCATTATACCTTTGACGGGGATTCTAGCCTTAGACCAGTCCATATGAATCTCCCCTCCAACTTCACTGCAAAAGCTCCTTCCTAGTAGAATTTCGTATGCTAGGAATATCAGCAACGAGGACGGTCATCTTTACTCTTTTCTCTGGGAATGCCGCAAATGCGAACTGAGCATCCTTGATTTGACCGATCAAGTGGAACCTGCTTGGTTTCCAAGGAATAACATCTGCCAAAAGGCTTGGTAAGGGTGAGTCCCAAGGCATGGGAAATTTTTACGGCATGACGTTATCGGAAGCCCCAGAATCAATTATGCAGTTGCTTAGTTTGTGGCCATTGATTAGGAGGGAGAGATAGAAAGGTTCTATCTTGCCTGACGCAGATGTTGAGGCAACATTTATGCGAGATGGAGGAGGAGTAGAAAGGATTCCTTTTGGGGAAACCTGAGTAGTTATGACAACTTGGCTTTGGATGTATTCGGTCAACCTTACAAGCTGCTCAGGATTTGACTGAAGATATTCAGCCTCAGACATCTAGATTTTGGTCTTTTTAGCGTGATCGATTATATCAAACACGGCCAAGGGTTGCGTTGATGAAGGAATGAGTCCCTCATTTCGCAATGGTAGGGTAGGATTACCGGCCTTGATAGGAACATGAGAGGGCTAATTCGGAGGGGAGATAGGGGAAAAAGATCTTTTTGAAAAAGACTTAATAACAGGTTGAGCAGGAAGGGGACTACCTCGTTTAGCGATGGTTGGAGGCGCGTGTGACACGACCTTCACTTTCTGTGTATTGGCATCGATTTCTACTTCTTTTCCTTGTGAGCGGGTAAAAACAAAGCATATGATTGTCTCGCTTTTATATCCTTGGGTACCCTCCTCTTCATCAGATTCTTCCTCATCAAATTCCATATACCCGATAGTAGAGTCGCCAGTCGGTTCACCGACATCTTGATCATCTTCACCTGGCGATGAAGGTTCTTCATAATTTTGCTCCTCTTCTTCGATTTCAGCTAAAGCATTGACCAGGGAGGGCTTAAGCGCCAACCATGGAGCAGCTACGGGTAGGCGGGGCCTTTGTGAGACGTTGTTAGAAGTAAAGCTCCTCTGTGGAATATCCCGGTACGAAGAGGGAGAAGACTGAGCTAGCTACTTTTTTAATGCGAGCAAGTCATTTGCCATCTTTTGGAATGCCGGATCGGATGAAGTGGCGGGAGAAGGAGCCGAAACTTTCGGCTTGGATGGCTCTCGCTTCAATTCGCCAGATATAAGCAAATTATCTTCAATCCGTATGGCAGCAGCTTGGGCGAGAACTAGAGTAGTGACTTGTTCTTGCAAGAGTAAGAAACTTACTTTTGAGCTCATGGCGTTCACGAAGAAACACTTCTAATTTTCTGGCGTTGGAGCATGGTAGGTGGAACTCGATTGATTAGTGAGTTGAAATGGGCGATGAAATCGTGCATGGTTTCATTGACCTCCTTCTTCAGGTGAGTGATCTTGATAAAGCAACGCGAATGCGTCCTCGGAAGGCTTATACCTTTCTTCAAATGCAGTCCGTAAGGTGGCCCAACTAGTAATAGATCCGGCCGGAAAATGCTGAAACCATTCATTGCTAGTCCTTGCAAGGTTTCTAGAAAGAGGCGAACTGACACATCTTCATGGGTCACATCTAGGATACTACATGACATGATGAACGTGGATATGTGTGAATCTGTGCTTTGGTTCCCGCTCCCATCAAATTTAGGAAAATTCTTTCGGTTTCCATGTGGGAGTGCGTGAACAGGATGTGGTAAAGCCAAAGGGCCCATAGCATTTCCCCATGGCACTGCCATTTGAATAGCTGGAAAGAGAACGCATGCGTTGGGAGGATGGTCCCACTGAGCAACAAAGCACTGCAAAGTGATGTGGATGCACCTTGTGAGAGGTGCTTCCTTCGTGGAGGTGAGACACTCCTGGATGACCGGTCAGCTGAGCTTAGTGACGAGAAGCGTGCTGGTGTAACACTGAAGTTGTGCCTTTGAAGCAGATCGAAAGTAGGATCAACTTCTCCACGAGCTCTCCTGCTACGAGTAAATGGTTCACCCGCCAGTGTACCTTCCAGATCTGTAATATATTGGAGCAGATTTAAAACTCTTTTTGGTTGTACTTGCTGATTTTCTGAATTTTCTAACAAAAATCAGCAGCATGTACTTTTCTAAATATTTAATTTTATCCCTCTTTTAACAACCGATTGTGGTTTTAATGACAAAGATCAACGAGGATAAAATGATGGTAAAGCTTAGTAAGCTGATTTTCAGATCTAGAGTTGACTTTTTAAAGAGTTTGAAAATTTTGGTAAACTGTCAAAACTCAGATCTACGGAAAAATATAGATTTTTGTAAAAACTCAGTGAACTAAAGATCTCTAACTAGCCCAGATCTATGGACCTCTGAAGAAAATTTTCAGTTTGGGTCACTTTTGCAAAAATTTTGGATTTTGAACAAAAGTTAAAAATTTGCAAACAGGTAGTGATTTTTTTTTTTGATTTTCACTGATTTTCTGACATACCACTATCATAGATCTGTTAGATCTATTCGATCCCCAATAGAGTCACCAAAAACTGTTGGTCCAAAAATCTATCGGGTGGATAGATCTATGGATAGACGAGCCAACAGTGTGCAGGGCATAGCCCCTCTTTGAGTCAGCAAAGTGAAACTGGTTTATTGCTATTCTACCAGCAGGAATCTATGCAAGTCTCACAATATTCTGCCTTCGGGGGTGGGATCTCATCCCAGTAGAGGTACTTCCAACTATAAGAAGAAGGGGAAGAAGCGAGGTGGGGAGATAGGAAAGATATGAAGGGAGAAAAGAAATGAATTCCAAAGCAGAAAGGTCGGAGGGTCTATGTTTTGGGCTGGTAGTAAACAGAGCCGAACTTACTCGCATAGACGAACAAAGCAATACTGATGAATAAATGACAATAAAGCAGAAGTAGATTCAACAGAACAAACATACAAATCTAACATAAGAAAGCTCTGATGTATAACATAGGTATTCAACACAAAGTCTAAATATTGTATTAATATTTCCTTCTGTTACAAAAAGCTCAAAGTCTTTTCTTCTTACTTCTATTTTTCATCTGAAAAGTATTCATCCCTTGAATACAACAAGTATTCAAGTATATATAGAAGAAGGAAAAGAGAGAAGGCCAAAAAGAAACCAACAACCTAATTACAAAGTATCTACAAAATATCTAAAAGTCAATTGTTGACTTTCGGTAACTTGGTGGATGACATCATCCCATGGTGCAACATGGATGATGTCATCGTTTGTGCCAACATACTCTTAGATATTTACAAAAAGAAGATCGAGAGGAAGGAGACTATTCATCGTCGTCTCACGGCCGAAAGGGAGTGTCTTGCTTCTGTTGTTGCTCGGGAGAAGTGATGTTAAACTGGGCCCGATATTCCATGAACTTGCTGATCATGGGCTGAAGTTGATCTTGAGCAGGATCCTTGTGGTGATCACTGATAACTTTGCAAGTTTCACATTCATCCACGAGCCTTTCTGGGAGCTTGGAATATTCATTTCCCACCTCTATCAGGTACCCTATAAAGTCACGACAGGCCAGAAGGTTGTTGATGCATTCGGTGTCGAAAGTGGCTTCTGGCCCTAACCCTTGCGAGACGATCTCCTTAAAGATCCGAATAGTTTGGTCTGCCTTCCTCAGGGTGAAAGAAGGAGTGAGCTAGGCTTGGGGACATTCTTAGGACAATTTGCTCCATCTGGTGCATAGCCTCCAAGGCTTCCTCTTTGACTTTATCTATCTTTTCGAGGAAAACTCCAACTGATCGACCTGGTAGTCCAAAGTAGAAAGGATTTTGTTGGGTTCTCTAGGGTGATTGAAGACGCCAAACTTGACGGATATTTGTTGAGCAGTCGAGCATTTTTAGAAGGTCTCATGCTGTAGCCTAGCATGGTCCAACTCTTCGAGAGATGGGTCCCATGCAATTGCCTGGAGTGCCTTGTTCACCTGATTGATGTTCTGATACAACTCGGTGAACTTGACGATTACTCCCTCACTTTCCTTGAGGATTTGGTCTCTCCAGGCGGATACTGCCATACCTTGCTCACTGATTTTGGCGTATTCATTTATCTTATCTTGGCTCAGGGGCTCAAGAGTTTTGGTGGCAGTTGTAGGAGGTGCACTGCCCATTTTCTGCAAGGCATGGAGAAGATGTTTATTTTGCTCCTTTAATAGCCTCTTTTCTTCCTTTGCTTCTGGAGCTTCTTGTAAAGGGCATCGACTATGAGATAGGGCCTCTCCTGAAGGCTTTCAGAAGACATTCCCATTGTGACTTGGGTCACTGTATAATCTGTCGGAGACAGATCCTTTTTATCCTTTAAAGGATTGGGATATGCAATCTCCATTACTCTTTCTCCCGATGCACTCTGAGAGAAGCGGGTTATAGGATTTTGCTTCTTAGCCCCCTTTGTTGGGATGATGGAGAAGTCCATCGGTGTGATAGGAACTTTCCTCTTTTGTTGGCTCAGATGCTGGGAGATCCACGCTGGACTTATGGGAGTGGGACCAGAAGTGGAAGAGGGGGCAGCTGTAGTAGTGGAGGGAAAGTGCGTAGAGACACTTGGTGGCGGCATCGAGAGGGAGGCCGAGAAAGTGCTCACAGGGGGAAGGGACACTGCAGGGGAGGAAGACGTGGGAAAGGAAGGGAGCTGAGAGATGAGAGAAGAAATGGTGGGGGATAGCTCGCGAGAGAAGAGAAGATGGATGACGAGGAGGGGGAACAATAGAAGATGGGGGAGAGGATACGACCAAAGGAATGGTCGCTTGGGTCACACGAGGAGGAGAAGGAGGAGAGGGAGAAGGGACAGAAGGGACCTCAACAGTTGTAGCAGTGGCAACATCCTGAGTGGATGTGCCCATCGGAACATCTTCGGCCGCTTCTTTCTCTGGAGATAACAGGCTCACAACCTGTTCTTGTGTGGCGAAGGGGACTCTCAGGAGCTCCTTCTTGAGTAGAGCTTGGTTCTCCCTCTTTGTCTTTGCCTCTACCCTTTGGCAGATGCTTTGGCTTGGTAGGTGTGTTTCCCAATGGGGACGTAGTGAAATCTACCCGAGGTAGATGAGGCCATTCATCCTGCACCAGTGTTCTATCCGCCGCAGAGTTTCTTTGACCCTATCTTCAATGGTCTGGGGCGCTTTGGTTCTGTCGATTGCAGTAAATGGCCAGTTTTCCCCATCCGTGTCAAGATACACCTAATCAACTTCTTGATCAGTAGTTTGATAACCTTTTGGGACAATGGCCACGCCATACTGAATGATCTCTGCCAGGGCCAGGTGAGAATGGTCCTTTCTTCTGAGCTCGACCTCATGATATAGGTTGATATAAATGTCCTTGATCTGTGGAATGTGAATTGGATTGAGTTTTGCTTTGGGAAGGTAGCTCCTTGGATCGAAAGTGGGCCTCACTAGGAAATTGTGCTTCAGATTGAGCAGTTCTAGCTCGGCAACCATTTCCTGGGCTTTGTGGTGAGAGATGCATGTGTATCTCGCCCACTGTAAGGGGGAAAGGAGTTCCACCCTTCTTTCTCTTCAGGAACTTCTCATGGTATGTTACGAGCTGTCTGGATAGCTCCAATAGGATCAGCTTGGGACCGGTATATCTTGGCAATTTGGTGGGCTCACCAGAAGTTAGCTGCCCTGAGATAGGTGAAGGTGGGAAATTGTGTGAATAAGGCCCCCCACTTCTCCATTGTTGCGATAATGCTCTTGGTTGTTCGACCGTGAGTCGTGTTGGGCCTCAAAAGGCAGACTGACGTTGTAGAAGAAAGCATCGTTAATCTTGGTAAATTACAGGATGCTATTCTCCAGCTTCAGCTCTAGGTAGTACTCATATATTCTCACTTGGGGCCAAACCCCGTATCGGGTCAATGCTGGATAATCCCTTTCCGAGGCTGCAACATAGACTACGTAGGAGTTCATGTAGAACCTCCCTGTTGTGGTGAGTTATTGGAGCTGCTTGGATATGGTGTTGCTTATGATCTCCACCCACTCGAAGCGTTGATCTGGTACGTTCTTGTTCATAGTTTCAAAGTACCTGAGCATCCATTTGTGAAAGTAATGGGCGTCAGAAAGCCCAAACACTCTACTTAGGAACGTGATGGTATCACTTAATTCCTCGGAGAAATCGCTACGGTGAATAACCTGTGGCCATCTGGTTACCACCTTCTTGTTCTTTAAATACACTTCATTCATCAGCTACATGCACTGGTCTTCATTATCCTCCCATGCCTTAATGCAGTCCTCTTGGCTCACGGCCACGAAATGCCGGTGGTGAGGGATGCCAAGCATGATTTCGAAGTCGGGCGGTAAGGTTGATCACGACTTCGCCCTTCTCATTTTGGACACACCTGTGTCTTTGTTGTAGCAGCGGGCCACTACCATCATGAATTCATTGTTCACTGCACTGATGGGGATCCCCCTAGCAAAATGCAAGCCACTACCTACTAGTTTGTCCATCCAAGGACTCCCTGTGACTCTCCTAGTTTTGGCCTAGAAATCTTCCATGTCAATGTGACCGAGCTCAGAGTCTCTTATATCCAGGTCACATTCTGCTGGGACTCGGGCATTCTGACCCTTTGATACTTGTACTTCATCTCTTCCTCTGTAAGCTTAGCTTTGCCCTTTGATTTGGTCGGTCTCTTGCTTGATGTAGACATATGTGGATACGAGTTCGATTGCTGATCCGGAATATATATAGTATGTGAGAGGCAAAAGCGGGATCCACGAACGTGATATGAGGAGGACATGCGTGTCGGCAGTGCGAGAGGAATAAAGTTATCACGTGTTTTAATTGTGAAAGTGACAGGGTGGATGCGCCTATATATAGGAAAAGGTGCAATAAATGCACCAACCAATTTTTCAAGAGGTGCACCAAAACATGTGTCGACATGTAAAATGGTGTGCCCTTTGGCGCGGATAAATGTGTGTCAACACGGGAATACTTGCGCCTTTGGCGCAATTTTAAGACTATCAACACTTCATTCCTTGCGCCCTTTGGCGCACCAAAACACGGCACAACAATTTATGTGTTAACATGAAGGCGCATGCGCCTTGGCGCACGCAAGAATGGTGCATCACGGGAAGGCGCACCAAAACATGTGTCGACACGTCAAACGGTGCGCCAAAGGAAATGAAGGGGCGCAGATTTACTCTGTGTAACATAGATAAAAGGTGTGCCTAGGCCAAAAGGTATAAAAAATGGCTAAGTTCGAGAGAACTAGATTTCTAGAAAGGGATTTTGCAACGTTCCAAATGCAGAGGGGTCCCTGACGAGGGACCAGGACAAAATTTGGTATGGTTACCTATAAAATTGCCCTCTTCAATTTTATAGGATAACAGAGGTATACTGAGCTTAGCTCCACGATGATAGGCTTCAAGGAGATGATGTAAATAAAATCATGTTTATCAAAGAAATGATTGGTATTTTATACTAGTATGAAAATCTAGGAGTAGCTTTCTAAGGTCTATGGTAGCTTCTAGACTTAAGAGTGAAGAGTACTAAGAAGTTATGTTGGGTCTTTCAAGCCTAAGAAGAGGCATTGAAGTCTAAATGAAGGACTTCAAGCTTGTATATATCTACGAGGTGGAAATGTTCAAGTTGAATCAAGGCAAAGAACACAAAGTCTATGTATGAATCCCGGGGCCTAAACTGAAAGGCTACATATCAGATTAGAGATCCTATAGGTATGTACATGAGTTTTTGTTTTGTGCAGTACCTTAAGCATGGATGTTGAAGTGTGTATACATTGTTGAAATAAGTAAATTGTGTATCATGCATTGATGAGCAAGTATATCCGTAAACAAGTGCAAGAGGCGTGTTAGGGCTCATGCAAGGTGTTGAGATGACAATAAGGTCCTAAGGAATGTGGAGGAATAGTTCCAGGTCTACAATGCTAATCCAAAATGTGCAAAGTGTATACACCTATTTGAGACAAAGTTCAAGTCCCTATCTTAAGCTAAGAATGTGTGTCAAGGTTTGTATGGAACAAAGAACAAATGATGCTTCAAGGAGTCGATGTTCTTGTGATATTTCCCAAAGTTATCAATGCCATCGGGTATGGTTAGAAATTGCTAGATACGGGTATGTCTAATGTGGCATGAGAGATTATGTTTCTAAGAAGTTGATGATATAAGGAAGCTTGAAGAAGTGGTAATGAAATTTGCATACAAGTTTGTATATTTGAATTAGTGCATGCATTTTGAAGGGGACCTGTAATGGTGTCTATTAGGCTTATAGTAGTATGGATTACCTAGAGACATGTAGAAACCTTTTTGTGCTTAAGGAATCGAAAAATTGTGTTCATTCTTGCAAAATAGAGAATTTATGGACATGTATTGTCACGGTATGATATGTTACTGTTGTGAACAATGTGATGATAATCTAAGAACTAAGATACGGGTTTGATGCGGTATTCTAAGGTAGGGGGAGCTCATTTCGAGCTTAATTATGAATTCGAGTTTTATGGAGGTATAAAAGGACCTATATGGTAGAGTGAAGATTGTTTGCAAAGTTTAAGAGATTGGAGAGCCAATTGTTGTCTCAAAAGGAGTATTTTGGCATGAAAGGATTGTGAAATCATTGAAAATAACCCCTACATTTAGACAAAGGATATTTTTGATAGTTGAAAAATCTTCTATACATTTGACATTTGTAAGGATGCTACTAATGGGAAAGGATCTCTTGATCTTTGCTTGATCAAAACATCCCATCATTCAAATTCACAAATCATTCCTTGTAGAGGAAAACTCCTTACTTATATGCCATAAACCGATTGTCTCTCTACCGATCCTATTCTCTAGCTCTTTGCTTTAGTCCGAAAAATTTCTTTGAGTCCCCACCAATGAACTAGGTGGAACCGATGATTGAAGAGAGGGATCCAAACTTGTTCCCTCTTTTTCTAGAAATATGCTACCCCATTAATTTCGTGAAAAATATTTTAGAAGGGGATGGTGAAAAACTTGAGATAACACATGGGCTTTCTACGACGGTTGTTGATTAAAATTCCGATTAAGTATACCCCCTTGTTCATATGATTGATTATAATAATCTAGTCTCCCTCTACCAATACCTACCTATATCCTTTTTTGTAGCTAGACGTAAACCCTTTAGAAGGCCCGTCTCTTTTGCTTCATTTTTGTGGCACAAGGAATGAAAATTGATCTAGCCCACAACATGTGACCTTCATGATCCTAAAGAATGCACCCCACACTTCCTATTCTAGGATTCCCTTGAGATACACCATCAAAATTTAGCTTGATTATCCCACTATGTGGTGGTTTCCAATAGACCCTAGTATTTGTAACTTCGCTAAGTTAGTTAATTGAATTTGAGGAAAAGAGATATATGTGGCCAATTTTGTAGGGTCCGTAGCTCATTGCGATGTAACATATTCTTCTTGATTTAAGAGGAGAAGGACACATTTGCAGATATTTTGTAACTTTATAGATAGAAGAGGGTTCGACACCTCGGTGTTAGGAAATTTTGTTTTAGTTCATACTCTTTCCCATGCTAATTCCTTATATTCAAAGATTGTGTTATTGCGTTCTTTCTAGACATTCAAGATTACATTCGCGAACACGCCTCCCATAGTCACTCCAAATGTTTTAAACCTTGAGTCCAAGCAAAAAAAGTTTCCTTTATTGTGCAATGACTGACCCATATCATATCTATTAGTGTATTTGCCTTTATTAATTATTGTAATGAAATTAATTAATTAATATGGTATTAGTTGGTTTGTGTTTTTATATTATAGACTTTTGACATGATAAATGGACTATTTATAATATCAATAACTATGTTAGTTGACGAGATGGATCCAAAATATTATAAATATAAAAATATTGGCTGATGTGATGGATCAATATATAACAAGTGCCACTTGTTTATTCGTGTTGAAGATATTATACTTGAAATTAAACATATTCAATAGATGTTATACTAACAATTGCACTAAAAGTGTAAAGCACATTGTAGGGAACACAAATTTTTTTGTTATGTAAATATGTAGTATTTTTATATAAGAAAGTTTATTTAATAGAAAGTATTATTATATTTAATTACATTCAATGGTTGTTATATTTACAATTTCTCTAAGAGCTCAAAGTTGAACATTTGAAAACATGTTTAGAAAATAAATATGATCTAATACTATGCTTAGTCCATAAACAATTAAATATTAGTACATGACTAGTTAATATGGTATTAGTCCATTTGTGTGTTTATTAATTATTGGTATGGGATTAGTTAATTGTTATAGGATTAGTTAATTGTTATGGTCTTAGTGTATTTGTGTGTCTATAATTATTTGTATGAGACTAGTTAATTAATATGGTATTAGTTTATTTGTGTGTTTATATTATAAAATTTTGACATGATAAATATAATATTTATAATAAAGATAAATATGTTGGATGATGTGATAGATATGATATTTAATAATAACAACTAGTATATATATATATATATATATATATATGCTAAAAGATATCAATCTTGAGGCATCAATATTGGATTTGTCACATATAAGGTTAGGTAGGTGCCTCAAGAATGATATCTCTTAGCATTTTTTGGATAGATGTATTACATACATACATATATGTTAGAAGCACCTGTTGGTGTTGCATATAAAATGTTAATTTCAAATAAAGTTTGTGGGTATAACTCATGCAAATAATTTCCTTTTGATTTGAAACTTGTAGAATAAATATTCATTAAAATTTATAATATAAGTGATATTGAATGACAATGAATAAAGTAATATAGCAAAACATGAATATAATATATGATATATTTGCAGTAAAAAAATAAGTTTATGATATCCATTCTTATGTATACATTTTTTCTCTAGTGATTAATGTCTTTGTTTTCCTCCTTTCTTTTCTCTACTCTTTTTCCACTCTTCGATCTCTCGAACTAGTCATATGTGAAAGGAGGTGAGATCACGGGGAGGAGGCGGGGAAGACGGGTAACTTCATAAGATGGTACATAACATGTGTGATCATACAAGGGTAATTTTTATGTAAAGTATTTGCACTAGTATAATGGTAAAAAGAGTGGTAGGAGTAACAAAGGCTCCTAAAAATGAGAAGGTGTAGTGGAAAATCCTAAAAACAAGGGGTAATATTTAAAATACCAAGATCACACATGTTTTGGACATTTTCTACCAAGTTGCCCCCATAAGTGAGATCCCCAATCCATGTATTGACATGACACATGATATAACAACAAATGTCAAACCTTGTATTTATGTAATTAATACATCAATTGTGGTTTTATTAAATATTAAGCCATGTGATTTGTGGATTGTCAATCCTCATGCCAATTTCAAAGGAAATAGACATATGCCCCATTTCTATAAGGGTTACTTAGAATTTTAGTTGGAGTTGCATCAATAAAAGGAATACGTGTTTAGTTATCGAATTCAACCATTACATATGTAGATGATTCAAGTGGTGTTACTCATTGTTTCTAGATAATGCTTTGAACATATGTGAATGCACCATTGACAAGACATATTTCTGTCAATACATTTGTAGTAAGCATCGGCCTTGTACCCTTAATAATCAATAATTCACTTTCCAATTGCTCATCATCAAATACCAAAACATTATTATTTCTTCCTAAGGTTGTGATGCTTTCGGAAATAAGTTGATTCAATGCATACAAAGCTCTCTTATTATGTTGATATACATTGCCATTTGTTGCAAATAAATATATATGTTCATTAAAATATTCATTTTGAATTGTTTCAAGTGAAGAATAGATTGTATTCATCAACAACATCGCTAATCGTCAATTGTTAGATGGGTGTTTTTAGATTTGTTAGAAGGCATTGGAATTGTTGTTATTCTTCACGTTGACCTTTTGTCTAAAAACCTTATCTAGTAGAACAAAAATTCTAAATTTTTGCCATAATAACTTTTCTTGTGTTGCGATTTCATATGGATTTTTATCCATTACCACAAGAACCCGCTACAAACCCCTAACAAAAATCAAAGACCTTCTACTTATGCACATATCAACATTTTTTTGGAAATTCTTGGCTTAATCGAGAACCTATATTTTAAGCGTATTTTGACCTATAAAACTCATCTAATCAATTAAAATATACTTAACATTTTGTATTTCTTCTTGAAATCTCGTTAACCTTGTTCCTTTCAATTTTTAAAATATGAAATTGGCATTCACGAGGTTGTATTTATTAATGATGTGCCAATTTCAAATGTTACAATTCTCGTTGGAGAAAGTAGTAAAGGGGATACATTATGTCTATGATAACTCTAGAAATTTTAGCTTAATAGTCTAATAATATATGATTTCCATGTTCCTACTGTTGGAGCTCAAAATTACACCCCCCTCGATTCATAGGTAACCCAGATTTTGAGGCGTATGGGACTGTCTCCAAGTTGTGGGACTTGCACAGTGAGACAGAGACCACCGAGAGAAGGCTAGTTCATTTGCCTATTTCTAATGTTAAAACTACTCCTAATGCTAGAAATGAAGTTATCTAATCCTCAACTAAGATTCCAAGGGACCAGGGTTAGAAGGAGATGCATGGAAAGGGAAATCCTAAGCTAAAAGAGGTGATAACACCAAGAAAAGGGGTGATGAGCACTCTTATGAGGGAAATTTGGGAAAAAGTGGGTAGAGATATGGCATAAAAAAGTGCCACAACTCAAAACCAAATTCAACTTGCCACTTTTTCCTGAAACACAATCAAAATGGAGCCTGTCAAATGAAAGAAATATGCACAACACATCACAACAGTAAAATGAAGTTAAGACTACAAATAAAACAAGATAGGGTAGAAAAAATGTGCCACAAAATAGATTCTATTGCTTAAAATATGCACAATCCATTACAACTGAAACAAAAGGCAAGAAAACATCTACAGAGGCCAAAATGAAGGTTCCTACTCACATCTGCTTGAGAGACCATTTTGACATGGTTACTTTACCATTTAGAATGTCCATCCTTTGAAAAATGAAATAATTTACAATATATAGCGAGAATGGGAAAGAGATAAGAGGGAACAAAGAGATAAAGAGATCAAATTTGATCTTGTCATTAATGAAGATCTCTATTTTTCCCTACAACACGAATTTTCAAATTTAACCACCATCAACCATGCATTAAGTTTTGAAAAACATCATGGTCACTCTGTAAAACTCGTTCTCCAATGTACTTTTACTTGTAGGAGAAGATAAGAGGCCAAATTGGATCAGATCTCGGGTGGTTGAGCTATTTGAATATGAACTTTAATGGACCAAAATGTTTTTCATCTTTTCTTCCCACTAAATTCCATCAAAATCATATTCTGATGATGCCAAATTGAATATCTTGAGGATACCTTTCCAACGATACAATTTTTTTCCGATTTAGGGCTCTGGATTGAAATATATGGCCATTTGAATATTTGCATGCCGTGGAGTACAAGAACATGACATGTGGTAGCATTTGATTGGCTCAGAGATTTCCCCTACCAATGTGTGCATTGCTTTTCCTTTTCCCATGTGTCAGTCGTTGGTTGGGTCGCAATGTTTGGATTTTCTTATGTTTGCTTCCCCTTACTTTCTTTCCTTTGTCTTTGTGACGAGGTTTGATTCTTTATGAAATGTGAGATAATAAAAAATGCCACGTTCCTTGCAAATGTCAAACTGTATTTTACCTTTGTGAAGCACAGAACAATAAGGTCATTCCACACCACTTCACAATTCACCTTTTTGATAGCCCTTGATTGACCATTGTGAAGTGTGAGCCAATGAGAAAGCTCCACGCTCTTTGCAATGTCAGTCCTTTTGATTACCTCTTTTCACACTGTGAAACATTAACCAATGAGGAAGCCCCATGCCCCTCCCAATGTTAGTGTGTCAAACCTACCTTAGCCCATCCAAATGTCAAAGCGCAAAAGTGAAGCAATAAGAAAGCTACACGTAACTTCAAATTTTACAGCTTTTTAGGCTCCATGGCCTTCTGGATTTTACAGTGTGCTTTCTTTTCTCTATGCCATGTGTCCCATTTACATTTCAATCTTGCTTGGACTCGACACCCTTTTAAAATCTGTCTCATTTCATGGACTTAAAGTCGGTGAAATCCCATCTACTGCCCTACACTAGAATGGTGATGTGTGTCCACCGCCTTGACCATTGATTTGATGCCGACTATTTGGCATTGAAATTGGTGGCCAAATGAACTTCACACAACCTTTTAAATATAATCGTTAATTGATTAAAGCTTAGCCTCCAATGGTTTTTTAAATGTCAACGACCAGTGCTTTGGAGAGGGTGAATTTTGACGACCATTTAAACGTCCGAGCTTGTAAAAATGGCTAAGTCCATTTTTAATGAGTTATCCAAATTGACCCAGGGGGCTAAATTTGGGATAACACCTACTAGTGAGGGTCAATATATCTTCCACTTTAGTTCATTATATCAAATTCGGGGTGGCATCTAAGGTTGTCTGCTATAGGTAACATAATGAAATATGCTCCCAACTACAGACTCAAAATCTATGCACTTGGGTACATTTATATGTCATAAATCATACTAATGTATACATGATTCCTAAGAAATAAAAATAGTGGTTGACAACTCATTTTGGCCTTTTGATTGCTTTATCTATTGCACTTTACTAACTTTACACATCTTATAGCTCTGTCGACACTTGATTGATTTATCTTTTGATGACCTCGAGACACACTTAGCACCTAGTTAGGAAAGGAGCACCCATGTACTCTTATCCCTTTAAGGCACTCCTAACCTTCTTTATCTTCTTTTTAATCTTTTGGGTCTTTTTTACTTTTTGGTCACCTTTTAAAATTGTGGGTCAAATTTTTAGTTTTAATTACAAAATCCAAACAAGGGAATCATATATATACTTAGTTATTTCTCTCAAATAAGGGCCAAACATCATAAGCATTATATATCACCACCTAAGCTTGCATAAAGGCACACGAGAACTTCAAATCATACATTTGACACATTCATATTAGGGATAAGGGATGCATTGGTCTCGCATACAAAACATATGAGTGGAGTTCATTCTATTCCATCACACACATTGTGCATACTTGATACAATCTATATCTAGCCGTTATCATCATGTAAATTTTAAGGGAAACCTAGGGCTCAAAAACACACACACACACACGAAGAACTACATGGATTCTGAGATATAGTGTAGAGCTCGGTCGTAAGTTCACTCTTCAGGTGATCATCGGGGTTAGTCTGACTCCACATTCTGCATCTTTTTATTAGATTTGATGTGGTTTATGGACATGTGCAGTAGACATTTGTTTTTCAGGTTATAGGTGTGATCAGAACCCTAACAATGAAGTCAAAGTGATAAAGAGAATATTGGAGTGAAGACCTTCCAACCCAAAAAAATTTAGAACACGAGTAGTCATACTCACTTTAGCACCCATAACGGTCATTAGCGCCAAGTGCTCCTATCCTCCCATGGGCACTTCTATCTAGCATAATCTTGAGTCCCAAAACCCTCGATGAGCCTCAACAACATTGTTTCCAATATGTTCCAATAGTTACTCAGCTCAAACCATTCCCAGTTGCATGAAATCAACTAAGTCATCTTCCCTCTTTCATTTGCTTACGGTTTCATATCTTCGAATGCTTATTGCTAGTGTAATATTGTACTTTATTTTCCTGTATATCATTTATTACAATACATTACTATGAAATTAATGTTTAATTCAATTTAGATTAAATCACCAACAACCCTAATAAATTAAGTTAAAGAAACCTGACAATTGAATAATTTCACAAATGCAAAATCAGAATCGAAATAAATCATAAATTTAAACGCATACAGAGTGTATAAGCTTCAAACCAAAATTACCTATTTAAATAATTATATAATTTGTTGAATACAAAATACAAGAAATAAACTAACTAATGAAAATATTAGGAAAATATTCCTACTCCTTGGGTGCGAGTGGCCCTTGTTCCCCCTTGGATTTGGTATATGACTAATCAAGAATGTTCAACACATGTATTCAACAACTCCACTTCTATTAACTTGATATGTCTTACTAGAGTATCTAATGTCTATTGATAATTTGACTAACTACTTCCAAGTTTACACAAAGGTGTTTATAAACTGCTTGAAGTTTGAAGCATTAAACCTCTCATGAATTCAAAACTAACTTCTACAATCATGGTGGCTTTAGTGAATACAAATTCCTATTGAAACTTAGATATGGATCTAACTCTATCAATTTGAAAATAGATTTCATTACAACTATCCTATTACAAAACAACTATGAATTATTGAGTTTGAAGGTTGCATTAGGACTTCTCTCCTAAGAGGCGAAGAGTGTAATTATTTTCTTCTTTATTGAATATTGCTTCTTTGGTGTTGGATTCCCGTGTGTTGAAATGAAGAAATTTTCTTCATGATCTAGATAATCCTTTCATTCTCCAAATATCTCGAGTGGAATTGATAGTTGGGCACCAAAGTAGCGAATTTATCTATGCAGATCAAATTATTGAGTTTGGAAGAAAGAGTCTTGCACTTTCCTAAGGAGTTCTACACTTTTCTCGGGAGTCATGTACTTTCTTTGGAAGTCCTATAATTTTCTCGGGATTCTTGCGCTTGCTTTACTGAGTCCCGCACTTTTATCCTTTTAGTCCAGGAGCTTGTGACTTAATCAAAATTAAGGTTTTGATCGACTTATTGCTTGATGCTACAATTCTTATCTCCCTATTTTTACATGACAAAACATATTTTCCATAAGAACGGTTAGGAGTTAGGCAACAAACAAGCCACAATGTTATAAAGGTTAATTCATCATACATGTACCATACTTAATATTTAAAACAAATAAAAATACTTGTAAATATGATTAAGCACATTTCAAAATTACTCAAAATTGAGGAATTAAACCTTATTAGGATGAGATTATTCAAGTCTCATCACTCCTCCAAACTTGAGATCTTGTAGGACCTTCTGTAAGCTTATTACCTTCCCTTGTTCATCCTTTCAACAATCCTACTATAGTTATAATTTTGGGTGTATGTGTTCCAAGTCTTATCTCCGGAGATGTATAGCCATTATTTATGATAACCCATTTTCTCCATACTTGAAGAATTTATCAAATTTTTGATCCCGGGAGTTCCATGCTAGCGTTTTGGCCTAAAGTGGTGGTCGATAATGTATCTCGATCCATTCAAGCTCGGTATCTTGATTATGGTATCCAACTTTTGTACTCTTATATAGGCCTAATTTATATTGTTTGAGAAGACTGCGCCCCTTCTTATAAGATATTTTGGAAGCTCCTACCATCATTTCTTGCATGCTTTGTATGTTGTGAGGAAGGCATAATTTTCAGATTCTTTGATGGAATCTTCCATCTTTTCCATGTAATTCTCCTTAAGTTGTGGAATGTGTGCCTAAGCCGTAAAGGTGTTGATTAATTTATTTGGTGGATGAAATTCATGTCTCATGTGGGGACTTGTGTTTTCTTGGATGTTGTTAAATTCTAAAAGTTTCTCCATCCAAATATCCCAATTTTTTAGGGTTGATGTGAAAGACTTGAACTACACTTCCCTTGTGAAAAAATTAATTGGGAATTGTATATCATGCCCCAAAGTATAGAACTATGAACATAGAATTCACATAACAAGTTTTTCAGCTCATTATTATTATCCGTAAAGGCCTCCATGAATTCCTTGGGGTATTCAATATCACGTGGCATATTATACTTGATGTTGAAAAGCTTCCATGTGAGAAATTGTTCCTGAAGAACATAACATATAAGTTAGAGGGCCTTCGCAGTAAGCAAGGTCTTACCTATTTGGAAAACTAGTGTAAGTTTTCCTTCTAGAGTTTTCCTTTCTTTCTTCAATTCTTTAACTTCAACTTTCAATTCTTTGTTCTTGGCCTCAACTCCTCTCAATTCACAAGCATCGAGACATCCATGCTAGGATTCCCTTAGAGATGAAAATGAGAAAAGGGAAATCAATTTGGATCTCCTTGTCATTTAGCTCTTTCGGGAGCTAGAACTTACTAATAACCTTTCCATACTTCCCTTTGTTTATGTAATTTCTTGTTGGAATGTGTAAATTGAAGTCTCAAAATTCTAGGAGATAGACTTAAATTCTTCTTCCTTTTGAATCTCTAAGCCTATGCATGAAGTAATTTTTAAATAACCTAAATTCAATCAAAGAGACACTAAAGGTAGTGTTAGGTCAATACTTCCCCCAAAGTAAGAGATTTTGGGAGTTTTCTAGTTTCACTTACTTTAGAGAGCTCACAAGGTTTACCTTTCATCACATGTAAGTGCTTGAAATGTTAAAGGAAGTAAGGAATCATCATTATTCATGGAAAATTATAGTAAAAATCTCATATCCTAGCTCAATGAATACCTATTGATACATATCCCCCAAAAAAATGAAAAAAGTGGTGAGGGTAATCATATCCTCCACTTTTGTTCATTATATCAAATATATGGCGACATCCAAGGTTGTCTTCTATATGTAACATGATGAAATACGATCCCAACAACCCTACTAAATTAAATTATAGAAAATAACATTTGAATACTTTCAAAAATGCAAAAATATTGTAACTACAATAAATCATAAATTTAAATGCATAATAGAGCTATATAAAATTAATTTTTTTACCTATTTAAACATTTCTACAAGTTGTTGAGTACAAAATACATGAAATGAAACTAACTGATAAAAAAAAGGAAAATGTTCCTCCTCATTAGGTAAGAATGGCCCTTACCCCCTTAGATTTAGCATATGACTAATCAAGAATGCTCAACACATGTGTTCAACAACTCCACTTCTATTAATTTGATATGTCTTACAACGTATTCGATGCCTATTGATAAATTGACTAACTACTTCAAAGTTTACAACAAGGTGTTTATAAACTACTTGGAGTTTGAAGTATTCAACCTCTCCTGAATGAAAAACTAACTTCTACTTTACATGGTGAATTTATTGAATACAAAGTCCTATTGAGACTAATCAAGAATGCTCAACACAGGTATTCAACAAATCCACTTCTACTAATTTGATATGTCTTACAACGTATGTCGATGCCTATTGATAAATTGACTAACTACTTCCAAGTTTACAACAAGGTGTTTATAAACTACTTGGAGTTTGAAGTATTCAACCTCTCCGAATGAAAACTAACTTCTACTTTCATGGTGAATTTATTGAATACAAAGTCCTATTGAAACTTAGATACAGATGCAATTGTCAACTGAAAAATGGATGTCGTTATAACTATCCTATTACAAAAAACTATGAATTCTTGAATTTGAAGGTTGCACTAGGAATTCTCTCCCAAAATGTGGAAGAGTGTCCTTTTTCTTTATTGAATACCACTTCTTTAATGTTGGATTTCCATGTGTTGAAATGAAGAACTTTTATTTATAATCTACAAAATACTTTCATTCTCCAAATATTTGAGTGGATTTGATAGCTGGGCACCAAATTCATGAATCTATCTATTCATATCGAAGTCTCGAGCCTAGAAAAAAATATTCTTTCATTTTCCTTGAAATTCCTACACTTTTCTCGAGAGTCTTGCATTTTCTTTAGAAGTCCTACACTTTTCTTGAGAGTCCTGTGCTTCATTCGGAAGTCCCACACTTTATCCTTTTATTTCAGTAACTTGTGACTTAGTCAAAATTAAGGCTTTTGATCGACTTATTGCTTGTCGCAATTCTTATCTCCCTATTTTTACATGACAAAACATCTTTTCCACAAGAATGGTTAGGAGTTAGGAAACAAACAAGCCACAATGCTATGAAGGTTAATTCATCATACATGTACCATACTTAATCTTTAAAACAGATAAAAAGACTTGCAAACATGATTAAGCATGTTTCAAACTTACTCAATATTTACGAAATAAAATTTATTAGGATGAGATTATTTGAGTCTCATCATCTACCACTCCTTAGATTATCATATGTAATGGAGGTCCATTCTATCCTTCATTATAATGTCTAATAATTATATCAAATGCTATGAATTTTTCTTATTAAGGTTATTGTAATTAAAAATGGAGGGTGGTTCTTCCATTCCAAGTAAACAATTGTCTTTAGCCAAACTTATGAATTTTAAAGATTTATATGTTTTTTCTTCACCTAGGTAATTTATATTCCAAGGTGCCTACTTGTCAACATCCCTTCAACCTAATAAATCAATCTCAGAAACTTGCAAAAGTTGTTATTGGTATAACTTTGATATGATCTCCCACTCATGTTTTATGGTGTTTTGATTAATATTATATTCATTTACATCCTCCATTTCATGACAAATATCAAAAATTACTTCAATATTTTTTCTCCTGTTAAGGATTATATTGAAATTGATCCCAATTGAGTTTTATTGTTTCATCATCAAGGCCAATGTCACTCTCTATATCATGAAATGGTTTGTACAATAGTAAATCTAACTAACAAAAGTCCACAAATTGTCAATTGTATTGGTCAAGGATGTTGCTGAAACCTTGGCAAAGCCTCAAAATAGAACCCATTTCTATTGGTCTCCACTTTTACCTCTTTGAATTTCAGGAGTAAACAACCAAGATCTAACAACCTCAATGAATGGTACATGTTCCATTATATAAGGCTTGTCATTGTATCCATCGATAATTTATTTTCCATGTGTTTCAGTTACATCATTCTATGTTAATAATGGTTTAAAATATTTATTCCCAAGATTCAACAATTGAAATTTTTTATCACACTCAACTAAAGGAAGTTCTAGCAACATGTGTCATGTCTCCTTTTCCTCGATCTCTTTTTCAAAAATTATTTTAGTTAACATGCTAATATACACTTACATGGTAGGTTCATCGAGGTCTTCAATATTTACATGACACATCAACATTTGTTGATATGTTTATGAACTTTTCTCCTCCTTTGCAACATACTTCAAAATTTCATCTACTACAACATGTTTTGAAATAATCGGTTTTCAATCTATGCAAATACCACTTATAAGTGTTGACACCATCATCATTTCTTTTCAGCTCGTATTGTTTATCTCATGTATCACCATTAATGTAACATTTTGATCCTCGAGATGAAGAGGCCAAGGGTAATCGTACATGTATAAAAATAATTTAATGTTAATAAAACCTTACACATTTTTTTGTATCATTTAACATAATAATCTTTCTTATCTACAAAATTTCTTTCCTCTTTTTATCCATAAACATGTCATGTCTCTACACATGGTATGAAACTCTACAAAATTGACTAATTCTTCATAGTCTCGTTCGGGATCTAATTGACTAATATTCGATTTGTGTTCCTCAAATATGGATGTGAGCTCAAATTATTCCATCCCGATAAAGCATATACAAACATTTTTTTATTTATAGTCTTCAAAAGTAGTTTCTTTTTTAAAGCACACACAAATCATGTGTTAGAAATTTTCTACATGTATTTTTGATGTGCATCTCGGCAAGGATTCCACATGTCATGCCCCAAAATTTTCACACCCAAATGCAACAGTAAAAATATCATTTTTTAAAAATACAACAACATTTACTTTTGCTTCCATAGTCACCAAATACAAGTATAGGTCTCACATACACACCAAGTTTCACAGTTTACATTTGTCCAAATGACATACAACTAACTATTTTACATTCACATACATTGTATCTCATAATCAAGAGATGTTGTTTGCCTTGGAAGCACCATTACAATTGTTAGGCCCATAACTCATATTTCCTTTTAGTTAAATTTAATCATTTAACATCATTATTTAAACCACATTTATGTGTACGAAGCATGTGTTCATGCCTCAAAGTTGCATTTTTACTATTTAATAAAATGTTTGATCACTAATGATGTTCTCCTTTATTTCCATTTGTTTTAAGACCATCTTAAGATTTTAGTTATTTTGGCATCATTCTAGGGGTATACACTATTTATAACAATTGTTCCAAAAATTTCATCTTACTCTTGTTTTTTTATTACATTTACATTGGTTACTTAGTCTCATATTAGCATCATTTTTAGAACAATTATGATTCATATAACACTTGATTTTTACTTATGGAATTTAGGACTCCAAGGAGTGTGATCTCACATAGAACAATTAATTTCACTACTCTTAGGCACTCAAGTATTAAATACATATTTCAAGTGAGACATTCAATACAATTTTATGTTTAAATGCATTCTAAGGAACTATTTCAATCGTTGGGTAAACACACATCAAAGTTTCTTTCACCAATAACCTCATGAGAGGTTCCATGATCTATTAATTTCATTAAAACTCAAGGGGGTCTACACCCTACTATAAGACAATAATGAGTAATCAAATATCCTTATCTCACAAAACCTTCATGTAACCCAAGGTATTCTGATACTACTTGTCAAGGTAACACTTTTTATCTGTGAAGGATTAATGAGTTAAAACACAAGAGTTTAATGTGTAAGTAAACTGACACATAGACTCCACTTGTGTCATTTAAATCTCTCAATGAGATCAATCATAGGTGAAATCACCCCAAACTATCTTCACAAGGATATGGCTACCCACTAGGGTACCAAAGACAATTACGCACATGAGGAATAAACTTATCCATGATGTGATCAAACCTAGGACCTCTAGAAATGTTGGTCTTACTCACCCCAAGTATGACATGGTATACATAGAATAACCACCATTGCCTCACATAAAAATACTTAAGTTAAGGAAATGGTATTTTGTAAGACTTGTCTTAGGTGTAGGACAAGAAGGATTGTGAGGTTAAAGTATTTTCATAGGTCATTAGGTTTTTGCAAAATAGACGTGACTTGATTGAGAGGGAAGGTACGACAAAGGTTAAGAACATGTTTCATTTCGATAGTTTAAGTATGATAAGTTTTCTACCAAAAATTATGAGTTTTATGAAGGAACTATAATAATTACATGGTAAATGATTGTTTTCAAATGTCTAAACCATAAGTACAACATTTAAATCCAAATGGGCATGAAAACCACAAAGTAAACATTACACTTTTTACCAATTTACATTATCAACTATCTTATTTATTAATCAAGTTAACATGGTTTCTACATAGTTGGTCCTACATTCATTAGGTGTCACTCCTACTAGTGTTGAAAAGTTAGTTTAAAACATAAGTAGATACAAGCCAAATAGTTTTCCATGTACAATGCTTAAAACATAAGAGTTCAAGAATAATAATGATTTTCAACACACAAATTTGTATATTACATTCTCTCTAATTAAATCTCATTTAATATTCAAATGTAATTTCAAAGTACAACAATTAAATGTCATCTCATCAATAACAACATATCACGTTTTTAATCTTTTTGTGCTGGAGTACATGTAACCATTACAAGGTCAATCCTAAGACTGGTATGGAAAAACCTTACACTCAAGCATAAACCAACGCATCCATCATTTCAAGAAATCCAAAAAAAGAGAGTAGAGAGAGATAGATAAATTTTCCTCATACATTCACACACTTTCACGTTCATTTGCACCTTTTTTACTCTAGAGAGAGAAAGAGTAAGGAAGAGAGAGACTAGAAAATGTTTTCTTTTCGATTCACAATATCATGACCATTTTACATTTCGTATCCATTTTCATTTCAAATCCATCTACATTTTCAATCCATTGAAATTTTCAAGACCAACCACAATTTCATAGTTATTTCTAGAGAGAGAAGAGAGAGGAGAGAGAAAACATCATAAATTTCAAAATCCATTCATATAAAGTAATTGATTAAATCATACTCTACACAATACTAGTGACGATATTAAAGGGTTTCACGAGTAGTTACTAATAAAATGAGAGTCTAGAAGGATTTTCTAGCTAAAGTTGCAAGTTTACGAAAAATGACCAAAAATGGCTAAAGTGCTTACGAACCGCGTCTGAAAAACACTCATTTTAAGTTCAAGCACAAATTTTATTGATTCCTACTTACTTCCCTATATACAAAGAACTCATTGGATTCAATGGAAGTTGATTGCAATGAAAAAGGTTCAAGTTACAAAGGTGACTACGGGTTTGATTATCGTAAACGCATCAAAACTCTTATTGCACAATAACCAATGGGCCCCAAAACCCACTTGCAAAACTAAATTTTGAAATCCTTTTACAGAATTGAGAGTTGGTTTCAATTCTCCTATTTGAGGTCTAGAGGTAGGTGGGGGTGGTTTTAGTTTCACCCAATCGAAGTGACAAGTGACTCGCAATGTTAATTGTATTCACCTCTATCTCTGACAATTCACCTCCCATATAGTCTCACATAATGAATGCCAGATATGATATGATAAATGATGTTATATTAAAACTTGAGTCTTGTGGAGAGCATGCATATGAGATCTTGGAAAGTTTTAGTAACAGTGTGCAAAAGCTCGGATCACCTCCGCTCAACGAATAATCATCCTTGGAAGAGCTCCTTAAGTCTTTCCAAGATTTGGTCAAGAAAGAGGCAGGAGATCCTTTCTTTCAATGAAGATACTTTGGAATCCCTCATGGAAATTAGAGGCTCAATCTCTAATACTGCAAGAGATCATCAAGTTTGGTTCAATCAATGCAAGACCCTTGGTAGCATTCCCGAGACTTGGATCAATGCTTTGGGTTGTGTTTGCATTCCACATGCAGAGAAGGTGGCACTCGCAACAACTTGTTTCAGTAAGGAAGTGAAGGGTGAGGAGCTCATTCCAGGAGCATTCCCTCAAATTTCTCCAAGAGCTAGATCTTCATCATCAGAAGCCTCTTCGTCCTCAAATTGATCACTCTCTTCTTCCCCCTTCTCTATGTTCTAATTCTTCATTGGGAATGTAAATTTTGAATTTTTGTCTTATTCACTTAATGCGAAAAGTCATGTGGGGGAGATGAAGAGACAACTTGTAAGCTATAAATTGGGATGGCCTCTCCATTCCAAAGGGTTAAAATTTGTTGGTTGTTGTTAGTTGTTGGCCTTTGTATCACTACTACTGTAAGCAATAAACTACATTCTTCTATCTCCTTGCCTATGTTCTTCTACTCTCTCTACTTTTCAACTTTGCAAGCATTGTAATCTTGTATAACCAAGAAGGAACTTTGTGTCTTTGATTAATGAATCCATGGAACTTTGTGTCTTTGATTAATGAATCCATAGAACTTTGTGTCTCTGATTTATTAGTCTTGTTATTGCTTACATGGTTGATTTCTTCCTATTGAATGTGGACCTACTTTGGATAATGTGTGTGAAATTTGTAAGTCTACTCACAATATTAACCCCTTCTCTATTTTCCTACTTCCCTTTACCTCTTTCTAAGAAATGCCTCCCTTTTTCATTAAACACGCACTTTGGCCATAGGTTTAGTGGAGTATTCTTGTGTGATCTCTGACCTAATGACCACCCCATAATTCTATTTAGTTTGCATTAAATAAATGAGAGCCTCCCCATACCCAAGGAGGGGCCTAGCCTCACAACCATTGGTGAAAACCAATAATCTGCTTGTGACAAATTATCTCACCAACAATTTCTAATTCCTTTTTGATAGATCCATTTTGTGTGTGGCTTGCAATCATTGTTTCCCAATAAATACATTTCTTTGAGGCGTTTTGTCAAACGGTTCATATACGTTGTCTATGCTTTCACATTATATTTATATGTGTGATAAAAATATGCTTTCTAGTATACTTGATGGAGTCTAGACTCGCATTTCAAAGCTCTATTTTTGCACGAGTTTGGGAGGATGCATCCAAGTTAGTGTAATTATAATGACAATGCGTGGGCAAGGGGAGGGGAAAGAGCCGACAAAGTCTATGGAATTGTACCATGCTTAGCATAGTCCTGGGTAGGACACTTGCCACCATTACTTCCTCTATCCTCTCCACTAACCCCACAACCAAGTTCAATTACCAATACCCACCAATACCTACAATTTGATTTGTTAGTTTATTTTTATTACTATTTATTTCATTTTGTCCTTTTTGTGTGTCTTGTTTAGGTTATTAGTTATTTCTCTACTTTATTTTATTTCTATTCATTAATATATCTTCATTTTTTTAATTTATAATTTTAAAATTGCATTTTAATAACATAATAGTTTGTAATGTAATGTATTATTACTATTTGCATTTCCGTTTATAAAACAAAGATCAAGGGTTCCAAATCTCGCAAACGCGGCCCTTAGAAAATAGAACCTAGTGCAGAGAGAGGAACATATAAATTTTGACTTTTCGGAGAACCATGTTTCCACCAAGATTTAAACTTGTTTTGCATTGTCACACCATACATGACGAGGTTACAAAATCACATTTAAAAATCACATATTCACGCCATTTCCATATGGAGGAGAACAAACTCGCCACACTAGGACATCAAGATGGAGTGCATGCATGTGAAGTCGATAAGGCGAAGTGGGAGGGCACTACACCACACATGTATGATTCTATCGAAATAGTTTTGGGAAACTTTCATTAGTTCTTCATTTTTCCAATCTAAAGAGTCCATATTCGGTGCTCCATATAACCATGAAACCCATGCACATGTGGAGACCCTTTATGTTCCATTTATATCTACACCATATTTTTTTTTGTCTTCATCTACTTTTGAAGTATCTCTTTTCAGAACATTGCATTTTATACATGTGTGTAATAAGTGACTATATGTGGATGGTAAATCATGTTTTATCTTCTCCATATTTGTGCTTCGTGTGGATCAGTAAGTGGTGTTCTTGACATTAGGGCATGGAGGTCTAGTCAATACATGTCAACGACACTTAAAATTAAGTATAATTAAACCCTAACATCCCACCTCATTATTATAGGGTAAAAAGTGTCCTCTTAAATTCAAATAAATAAAAAATAACAATTATAATACTTCTAATTTCAGTTGTTGCAACCATTATAGATTAAATCCTCATGCACCTAATTTTCTTTTGGATTTCACACAATCGTCTCATGCATGCTTTACTCTACCTTTATTGTTGTAGCTTAAGATGATTTCTTCATTAGGCTTGTAGACATTAATTGTTTGAGCAAACGAATTTGCCACCATTGCACCTTCTTCCACCGACATTTGTGATGATCTGTTGAATAGAGCTATTCAAATTTTCCATCTTTTGTGATTCAATATTTTTCCCTCCCACTTTTCTCGCTCAACTAAAAGCTATATGGCTAATCTATTGTCCATCCATCCAAATCACCTTGCTCAACTCAAAATCTTCCTTTATCTACCCCAATGAGGTAGAAGTAGAGCTTCTTGAATGGGAGCACATGTAATTTAGTCCGAAATATATTGTTCTCACATAAATGTTAAGCCGACTACATAGTGTAATAGAGAAACAAAGGAGTGAAAGCTGGAATGTGTTGGCTAAACCTTCTTAGGCGCACGTAGAAAACACCCCTTCCCTTGTTAGAAAGGGATTGTATTTCCAAGAGAATGCACTTGAGGTGTTCATGGTGTTAGAAAAGGTCCCAAGTCCAATGATCAAGTTGAGCAAATAGAGGTGGCAAAGGTTGACCCACTTGCTTTAATGCATCCACTTTAACTAGAAGAAAGGGAAGAAGGCCATACAAATGCGGAGGCATGTCAACCAAAGAGTGGATATGATTGGGTTGGAGTCCAATTGCTATTAAAGACATTCTAAAGGGCCAATAAAAATTTGCTGATGAACCCTATTCCCTACAAATGATTTATTCTATTGTGTAGTATGTTGCCTACACTCCTGTGGGGTTTGGACAAGAGTTCGTGGAAAGGAAAGAGAAACTAGTGGATCCTCATGAGGATAATAAATTTTCTTCTTTTGTCGACCATACACTAGAATATGTTGGAAAGGGAAAAGAGGTGTTGAAGGAGGAGCCATTTTCTTCTAATTAATGCATGTTCCCGAGGCTCTACTATTTTTGTACTTCTAGTATAGTACCTATTTTTTGGTAGTCCTTATAGAAAGTCCTCCTTTCCATACTAATAAAAAATAGCATGTTGCCTCTTCTCTAGCCACCTTATGATGTTTTATATTTTTCTTTGCTACGTACTAGTAAAGGTCAAATCGAATCCACAGAACTTTTTGTAATGAATATTAAAATGTATGGGCAAAAGCCCAACAAAATCCCTCATATTATCAATAAACAAAAAGAACTTGTTTCCTTTTTAAGCTTGATTAAATATTATATTTCATACAAGACATTTAATAAAATTTACTAAAGCTATTAAAAGGCTTGTAATTGAATGGTGAGGATGATGGCTTGTTATACTATTCAACATGGTACAAATATTTCTAGATACTGTTATATCCCGTAAAATTGACAAGGCAATTCTACCGATAACCATACCGAAAATTTTGTTTCGATCCTCGTTAGGGATCCTTCGAGTTCGAAAGATTGTAAAATCCCTTCCGGGAAATCTAGTTTTCGAACTTAGTCTTTTTGAGCCTTTTTGGCTGGGCGCATGAAATTGCTTTGCAACACTAGCTTTTGACGCGCCTCCTTAAAAGCCTTTCGCGCATGGTTTTCCATGTTATCACGTCTTTCGGTGCGCCAAAGGATGTTGAGTCTCTTTGCGTGCGCCAAGGCGCATGCGCCTTATTGTTGACATTGTTTTTGTTGCTCCACTTTTCGGTGCGCCAAAGGGCGCACATAATCTCGATCTGACACAAAGTTTCAGTGCGCCAAAGGGCGCACGCTTTCCCCTGTCGACAGCAACTTTCATGCGCCATTTCAAAAGTGGTTGGCGCATTGATGACAAGTTTTTCTATATATATATCAGTGCGCGCCCAATGTCATTTTCATTCTTTTTGTCGAGCACGTGATCTCTCTGGACTTGTCAGCCTCTGCTCCGTCGTTTTCGTCGCCCTGTGGACCCGCTCTCAATTTTTGCTATATATTCAAGGTAAGAGGTTCTCCCTCTTTTCCATTTTTGTGCTTTCGGTTCCTTGGGTGTTCTTGGTGCATGTTGTGGTTTGCTAGCGGTGTTAAAATAGGATTGGTTTGAGCTAGTTTCCCTCGTGTCCTGTCTTCCTTTCTTCTTTTTCTCCTCCTTTCCCTCCCTCTTTCGGATCTCTTTGGAAGGGAGCTGTTTTAAAAGGACTTGGTCCACAAAACTTTTTATATGAAACCTTATATGTCCATGCTATCTTTGAAATGGAAGAAAGAATGAAAATGATTGAGCAATGAGTTTAGTTCTATGGCGCACTGGCGCGTCTTGTCACACTTAAAACAGTTGCGCCCCTTTGGCGCATCTACCCGCCATGTTACATGATTAAAACCCAATGATGGCGCAACCTTTTGTCTGCTACATCTAGAACTCATGCGCCTTCAAAGCGCGCCCTTTTTGCATGCTACAAGTGTAAATCCCGCGCCTTTTACCCATGTTACATCCTGATTCCATGCAACACAAGCCTTCTGCGCGCAAGTATAAAGCTATCAAGGCGCAGGCGCACCCTCCATTGCAGTAACATGATGTTGTGTAAACCCTTCATGCGCCGCGCCAAAGCCTTTGGCGCACCATTTGTTAATGTTACATAATCCATCCATGCGCCAAAGGGCGCACCGAACCTTCATGTAACATACTCTTTCCATGCGCCCTGCTATAAAATGCAACCTGCTTCATCCATGCGCCATGCGCCTTTGGCGCCAGTATAACCTCTGCAACATTCATTTTCTGTGCGCCTTATCTATTTGGCTTTGCTTGATTTTGCATTTGCGCCCTGCGCCCTGAGCCTTAAAATCTCTAACTCTTTCTTCTGCTAGCTTTCCAATGGAAGATCAAATGACTAATTCAACCTTTTTGGATTGGGTCTCACTTCTTCTTCATGCAGATCAGCAACTGAGTTCGAAAGAACACATGTCTACGTCAAGCAAGAAGCCCACCAAACCAAGAGGAAAGGCTAAGCTGACAGAAGAAGAGATGAAATACAAATATCAGAGGGTCAGGATGCCCGAATCACAGGCTGAGTGCAGTATGGATGTCAGAGACTCAGAATTGGGTCACATTGACATGGAGGAATTCTGGGTTAGGACTCAAAAAGTTACAAGAAGTCCATGGATGGACAAGTTAATAGGCGTGATGTCTCGCACTTGGCCGAGGAGTCCCCGTTTTTGTCAACAACGAATTCATGATGGTGATTGCGCAATGTTACAACAAAGACACAAGATGTGTCAAGAATAGTAAGGGCGAGGCAGTCATAAACCTCACTGCCCGTCACTTTGAGTTGATACTTGGCATCCCTCATCACCGGAACTACGTGGCTGTTAGCCAACGAGAATGCATCAAAGCCTGGGAAGACAACGAAGACCAGTGCATGCAGTTGATGAATGAGGTCTACCTAAAGAACAAGAAGGCGGTGACTCGGTGGCCTCAGACTATCCACCGAAGTGATTTCTCAGAGGAACTCGGTTCCACATATCATCTCTGAGCAAGATCGTAAACAGCTGACAGCCTTTTGTAGCAGGATGATGATGATGAATAGCTTCTTCTTCTCGCTTCTTCTTCTTCTTCTCCGACTTTCTTTTCGAAATGTCTAAAATGTGTTAGCACAAATGATGACATCCTCCATGTTGCATCATGGGATGATGTCATCCACTAAGTTGCCAAAGTCAACATGACTTTTAGATATTTTGTAAATATCTTCAGAGATAAGTGTTGGCTCCATTTTGCCTTCTCTCTCCCTCATCTTCTATAAATACTTGGAATACTTGTTGTATTAAAAAGGTGAACATTTTTAGATAGAAATAGAAGTGAGGAGAGAAAGACTTTGAGCTTTCTTATGAATGTAAAAGAACGATAATACAATTATTCAGACTTTGTGCTCAATAGCTGTGTTATACATTAGATCTTTCTTACGTTAGATCTGTATGTGTTTAATCTGTTGGATTCATATCTACTTTTCCGTCATTTGTTTATCAGTATTGCTTTGTTTATTTATGCAAGTAGGTTTGGCTCTGTTTACTACCAAACTAAAAACATAAATCTTCTGACCCTTCTGCTTTGGAATTCATTTCTTTTCTCCCTTCGGATCTGTTCTTTCTCTTCTCCCTCTTTCATTCCTTTCTTTTCGCAGCCTGGAACACTCTACTGGGATGAGATCCCAACCCCCGAAGGCAGAATCTGTGAGACTTGCATAGGTTCCTGCTAGTGGAAATAGCAATAAACCAGTTTCGCTTTGCTGTCTCAAAGAGGGGCTAAGCCCTGCACACTGTTGGCTCGTCTATCCATAGATCTGTCCACGCGGATGATTTTCGGACCAACAATACCTAATATGGAGATTCAAAAGGGATAGTGCCAAGATCATTTCTTGAGTGATTTTGACAAATTAGATGCTCCATAATCATCACTACTTAGCTAAAGGAAAATTCAAAATAGATATATGATAACTCATTAAGTGTGATCAATTATATGTATACTTCATTCGAACATAAAACATTGATGTCAATATCTATGTATGATCATTGGTTTCCCATTAAATTTAGTAAAAATTAAAATTTACACATTATATTTATTATGGTTGAAATTTCATATTTTCAAAGATAGTTACAGCCACATAGGAGATAGAATGGGGATGTGATGTAGGAGAGTGAAATTATTAGTAAATTGTCTTCACTACTACTATAAATTATGTATTGTTGTTTCATAATTGAATAATAATTATTTTCTTTATTTAAAAACAGTTCCAATTGATTATAGTAATTTAGAATGGTTAAATAAATGAAGACATCAAAAGCTTTATTTTATGATTGTGAGATTAAAAAGTAAGAATAAAGATAGATTTGTAATGTTTTTCGAGATATTTAAATAACCAATAATATAATGTAATGTTTAGCATCTTCCTACGTTTCTTAATAGATATAGAAACATTTTAAACATTTTCCTTATAAGATATAGTATGGGCAATTTTGCTAGATATCTATATGTTTTAAGAAGAAAAGTCCAGTGATTGCATATATAATTCGGGTTTATTATCTAGAGGTGTGGATGAGATGGATGTGAGAGTAGAATAATGTTTGTAATTAAAAGTGAACATATTTATTAGTTTTTACATGAATCCAATGTGATTGTATGAATGTTTCTAGCATAAAAACTAAAGATGTTGGTTGATATAATACATCTAACACATAATAAAGAAAAAAGGTGATATGAAACTAAATAATTATTATGGTATTAGATTATTTGTGCAATTTTGATATGATAGTTTGAATACTTCATAATAATATTTTTAAAGAATATTACATTTTTCCAAACATTTGAATTATTAAGATATTATGATACTACTAACATATGTTTGGTCAAAATCACAACCAATAACCCCACCTAAGTTGGGTGTGAGATGGTTTCAGAGGACCAGGGCTATCCATTAATTCACACTCTTTATGGTGGTCTCATGTGGTTAATTTTCACAATGTTCCCTTTGCTATGGTCTCATGGGTTAAAAGCCTTTGGTTGTTTAAGCATGGAATCAAGTTGCTTGGGGATCTCTTTTGTAAAGCCACCCATTCTTGGAAACCTTGGGTCCTTCTCAAAGTGCAATTTAACCTCAAAATGGAGATAAAGAATCTATTCAAGAAATTTAGAATGCCATACCTGAGGAGATGCTTCACAAAATTGGTGTTTCTCCTCCTGCTCAATGGTGGCGTGATTGGCACTGACCCACTGCGACCCCCTTTAGTCAGTACAAACCCCGACTAAAGCTTCTTGCGCGTCACACATTTCTTTTTAGAAGTTGAATACGACACGGAAGCTTAACTCCCCACATAGGGTCTGGAAGCGCAGATTCAACAACATTTGGAAAGCTCTCATAGAGCCGAAAAAGGCTCATTTCCTCTAGTGCCTTCTTTATCAGGGATTGTCGGTTGGTAAACATCTGCAACATCTTGGGGTTGTTAATCCTTTGTGTCTGCGTGCAACATCCTGAAACCCTTATGCATTTGTTCTGGTTTTGCCCGCTTGCTCAATCCGCTGGAAGTGGATTCACTCCCTCTTCCAACCTTTCCGCCTTGAACCCTTCACCTGGAAAATTGTTTTACTCGAGGACTTGACCTTGCTTCCTATGCAAAATTCAACAAATTTTGGAAAATATTTCGTGTAGAAATTCTTTTTGAAATTTGGAAGATTAGAAATGACTCTATTTTTAATCAAACTTTGCTTAGCCTAGAGTTTTCTATGTATGCTAAAACTGAAATTATTGCTCATGTGTTGCTTTAGATCCAAGTCCAGGAGGAGAAAGTCTCGCTTTAGAAGTGGAACATCTTCAGGATCTTCTCACCCAATGGGGTAGGCCCCCTGCTCGGTCAGTCGGGTTTCATCTCGCCATGACATCCTTTGCCGCTGCGGTGATGGTCCTCGACTCCCCCTTGGCCTCGGTCTCGTGGTTGAGGTGCTCGTCGATGACAGCGTGCCCGAGCTTGACACGATTCCTCCCTCCATGGCGGCGAGGCGGTGGCATTTTCTAGCGGCTTGGTGGAATTTTCTAGGCCGGTGGTGATGGTGGTGGGGTCCTTCACCCCAAGATGATGATGGCTCTAGTTGGGAGCTCCTCCCTCTGTCACACAAGTCAGATGGTAGTGGATTTGGGTGGCCTCCTCCCCTCAGCCTCTGGTTCCGGATGGGGTGTTCTCCCTGATAAATTTCCTCACTTGTCTCTTGCTATTTCTCCGGCCAAATAGGATGATCCGGCTTGCGATTAGGGTGATAGGTGGGATCCTGCACCGTCTTCACCTGACCCCCTACAATGGGTTAGGGTGATGCTTTGCGTAGGTCGTCGCCTCCGTGTCCTCCTCCATCCATCATGTTCATTGTTATTGCTTAATTCTCTTCTCGTGATTTGTCACTTCGCGTGACGTGCTCTCTGTTTGTATGCTTTTTGTATCCCGTGGCACATGTGTGCTTGGTGTGAATTCTGGGGTGTGACTTCTCCACCCACTTTTTGTTGGAAATCCTATGTACTTTTCTTGATCATATCATTATAAAAGTGTGTTTTAAAAAAAAAATACATACATACATACATACACACACACACACACACACACATACATATATATATATATATATATATATATATATATATATATATATATATATATATATATATATATATATATATATATATGTATGTGTGTGTGTGTATGTATGTATGTATGTATGTATGTATGTTTGTTTTCAACATGAATAATAATAAAGATAATAATGTTCATACAAATTAAATAATAATTATAATATTAATCTATTTGTATTTATATAGGACTCGACTATTGCTTCATTCTTGTCGATGTTGCTTCATTCTAGATGTCGTGTCGATGGAGGAGTGATGCCATTGTGAAACATTGTGTTTTCACACCATCGGTACATGTAGACATTTTCTTTTACATATGAGAGTTGTTTGTTTGAGTTGAATGGTTTTCTAGGTATCCGTTTCTTAGGGTTTTATGGAATAATGGGGTCGTGTTTTAGTTGCATGATTAGAATATAATGTTGTAAATGAGGTCTATTAGTGTTTTGATTTGCACCCGACTATTCTTGGTTTGTGCAAACTATTTTTCTAGCGTAGATTTTAAGTGAACAATATTGCAAATTTGCATAGCTTGCTTGTATGCTTATACATTTCATAAACATTGAAGTGTGCACATTATGCAAAGTAAGAATTTGTTAAAAACCCATATATCATATTTTTTCCAAGTTTTTTGCAATATTTTGGTTTTCTAGATTTTTGGGACATGTTTGAATTGTGTGATTGAAATACAAAGTAAAAAATGAGGCATGTTATCTCAAGGATAAAACCCAAAACTGTGAAGCGAATGCATTGTCTTTTTGTTCCAATATTGCTTTTCTTTCTTTCTTTGTGTACCCATTTGTTTTTCAATCTAGAGTTGTTGGTTCATAAATATTACAGTCTTTGAACATGTTATATTAACTTGAATCTTATAACTCTTTCCACTTTACTAGTTTCTGCTTATAGATCCCAGTGCAAGGATGTTTTCGTATATGTTCTAAATGAGGAATAATGACTAGGAGGTTTTTGTACATGTTTTAAATGAGGAATACTAGCTATTTTGCATAGCTTTCCTACGAACTCATGCATTGCATAAAATTTGAAGTCAACATTCTTGCATACCTTACTTGCGTACGTATGCTTTGCATAAAATTTGAAGTGGACAACCTTACATAGCTTTCTTGTAAGCTTATACATTGCATAAAAATTGAAGTGTGCACATGCAAGAATTAGTTAAAAACCCATATATCATATTTATTTTTGGGTTATTGTAGTGTTTCAGTTTTTTGGAATATTGGAGCATATTTGAGATGCATGATTGAAATAAAAAGTTTGAAATGAGGTCTGTTATCTCTGGGATAAAACCCATTCTAGAGGTGTTGCTTGTTGTTCATTCACAAAGATTGCAGTCTTTCAATATGTTATATTAGCTTGAATCTTATGACTCTTTCCACTTTACTAGTTTTTGCTTATAGATCCAGTGCGAGGATGTGTCTCGTGCCGCACTTACCACCCACATTCCATCACCGATAGCTGTGATTCAAATTCCATAACATGGCATTTTAGTACTTGATTTACTTGCTCTTCCACATCGACTATTGCTTCATTCTTACCCAATGTTGGTTCATTATGATTTGTGTAGGTGGTTGTTTTGAGTTGCATGATTGAAATAAACTATTAGAAATGAGGTCTATTTTCACACCACTTCATTTTGGTTCATATCTTTTGGTGGTGTTAATTAATTGCATTCAAAGCTCTGTAAGGCTTTAATATTGCAAATATGGTTTAAGTATTTGGAGTTAAATTGAGCAAAGAATGCACCTATAATGGATTTGCCTACTCTTTCGGTATTAAGAAATAAGTGTGTTCTTGAGCTCATGCAAATCCTCTACATTTTCCAGCGACAATTCTTGGTCGGGAACTTCTTTGGGTTAATCCACTTCGTAGTGAATTTTGAGGTGATCATTCTCGAGCTTGAGGGATACTTTGTACCATACACCATCCTCGAATTTAACGCTAGACATGGGACTTTAAGTGTATTTTAAATGTTAACTAAGGCATAATCATTATTCCTCATTTGAAACAAGTATTGAAACATCCTAGTCATTATTCCTCATTTACATCATATATAGAAATATATGTGCACCGAGGTCTATAAGTATAAACTAGTAAAGTGGAAAGAGTTGCATGATTCATTTAGAACACATATAGAAACATGGTTGCACTGAGATCTATAAGAAGAAATTAGTAAAGTGGACAAAATTTCATGATTAATTTAGTGGAGCCATAGTAACATCCTCTTGACCTTTGGGATCTGTAAGCAAAAAATAGTGAAGTGGAAAGATTTGCAAGATTCAAGTTAATATAACATATTCAAAGACTGCAATCTATATGAACCAACAACTTCAGATAGAAAACAAACTGGGTGGAATGAAGAAATGACAACAATACTGAAATGGAAGGACAATGCATTCATTTCACATTTGTGGTTTTTCTCTTGAGATAACAAGTCTCATTTTTAACTTTTATTTCAATCATGCAACTAAAAAAACAAGCAACACCTCCATAATGGGTTTTATCTCAGATATAAAAAACCTCATTTCAAATAGAGAGCAATCGGGTGCAAAGTAAAACATCTAAACATTATGATGGTGTGAAATAAGTTGTGGGTTTCATTCTTGCAATAACAAACCTCATTTCAAACATTATATTCCAATCATGCAACTAAAAAACACGTCATTATTCTAGGAAAAACTAAGAAATGGATACCCAGAAAATCATTCAACTCAAACAAACAACTCTCGTGTGCAAAACAAAACATCTACATGCAGTGATGGTGTGAAAACACTGAAATGATGTGTTACGATGTTTGAGAAGTGATTATGGTGATGGGATGTG